>OU343220.1:312282581-312547884 GCA_910596185.1 Chrysanthemum makinoi | reverse complement strand
TTTTGTTGGCAAGGTCACGAACTTTTCATAAAAATGTAAGTTTGGTCACGGAAAATTTGAAAATGACAAAACTGGTGCTTGTACTATGAAACGTCAATTTTGATCCCTTGTGTGACTTTGGAAAATGGCAGAAATAGTCCTTCAAGGTTGGAAAATTACAAAAGTGTATTAGCCATCACTGACCGGCCTTGTCAAAACCTTTTGACCCACTGCCATGTACACCTTTTTGGATTTTGTCACACTGTTTGACCCCCTAGTCAAATACCGTGTTCGCCCGGTTGCCTTTTTCCCTCGCCGCTTGCCTTCTTCCCGCACACTTTACTCCTCACCTTCACCTTTTCCATCACCCTTATGCACCCTTATCACCTCAACCCCCTCATCATCACATCTCCACTGATTGCTAGCTCGAAGCCCAGTGATTAAATCACCATTCCGCTTAAAACCATCCAATAGCCAAAAGGCACCAAAAGTTATCAAATGACACGGATCAAGTGGGGAATGTCAGAGGGATAGAGAGAGACTCTTTGGATATAAGAGGAAGAAAAGCAAAAGGATCAGTAGTAGTTAGTTTTTAAATTACAATGTATGGTTCTTTTAAGTTAGCTTAATTAGTGTGCTAAAATGTAATTTTAAGCTTCAAATGTATTAAACTCAAGTCATCTTATCATTCTAATTTACTTTTAATCTTCAATATCAAGGTTTCATGCAAATTCATATTTTCGATTCTTGTTGAGAATTCCAGTTTTATTTTCTATGAACAAGCTTCTATTAGCTCCATTTTTAGCTCAAACATGTTTAATGAGCTTGTTAAAGCTTTTGAAAGCTTGGAAACCAGTTCCCAATCAAATATAGTTCATGGTCAATAAAGTCCTTTGTTGGTGCAAATGAATTGGGTTGAGGGTTGATGCAGTGGTGCTTTGGGGTTGGATTAGACTAGGATTAGAGTAGATTTGATTTGGTTTAGCCTGCAACAAAGTTGGGCATTGGTGAGTGACTATTTCACTTTTTCAGTTTTTATCCAATATTGCATTTTATGCTTGCATGTTTATCTGTAGTCACCGAGGATTTATAACTTGTTTATTTAGTTGTATTATGGACATATAAACTCAGGTTTGATCAATGGTGCTATCGGTTCAGTGTTTGTTTCTTTCAGTTTGCATATCGGTTTAAAGGGGTGTTTGGACTTGCTGAATTAACTGTCATAGGGGTTTGCTCAGTGGTGGAATGTTAATGTTTTATGTTTGTATAGCCCTAGTGTGCTCATATCTGTCTTACTTTTGTGCTTATAACACGCCTAAGTCAAAATTCCATTTCATGTTCAATAACTGATTCTATTGGGAATTTACAAGTCCATAACTTTCATTTAGGTGTAGAATCAATTAAGACTTATTCAGTCTTATTACATCTAAAAACATCAGTTTCACTCCATTTTATGAGTTTACAATCTCATTAAAGTCAAACATTTTGGTTTGCCAAAAGTCAAAAAACCTTGAAATATCCATTTTGGCCAAGTTAAGGTGATTTTCATGAACTCAATTTTGGGCCAAATGATATCAAATTAGGTTGTATTACTTCAGCTGGTCTTGTTTCTTATTAGCATTTTTCCAGATTTTTGTCAATTTTTTAGAAGCCTCAAATGAGCTTGTCAAAACAAGCTTATCGCTTTTTCAATCACCCGCTACCATGCGAATCTGCGGGGTCTTGCGGATCTGCCTACTGCGACTCAAGAAACTTGTCTAGGCTTCATCTTTAGCTTATAGAAACTACCCAGGAGTCTAGACCGGTCACACTTCCATTTTGTTGTTTCAACATTTTTTGAAGCTTGTGCATAAGCTCAAAGTAAGTACCCACTCGCATTTTTGCACAAGCTCATTTCATCAAATCGATGAGCTTGTGATTACGTGGCTTAGGACTTGTTGATTCTTGTTGCAGTTTAGTCATTTTAGTATATTTAAGCTTCGTTTTGAGTTTAGTGCTTGTTTGTGTTCAATAGCTTATTTGAAGTGCTTTATTATAAAGCACTATTTGTTCTGTAATCTCACACACAAGCCTATGTGTTTTCCATTTTCCTAGTTTCCTTATATTATTTTAGAGTTTTCTTGAAATTTTGATTTTCCAAGCTTGTTTGCTATTTTCTTAAATTTAAATTAGTTTTAAAGCATTTTTAATTAGCTTTTAATACAAAAAATTAAGAAAAGGTTCAAAAAATAATTTTTCATTTTTCTTAAGTTTAGATAAATATAAAAAACAAAAAATATTTTAGATTTTCTTAGTTTAAATTTGTATTTTTAAGCCATTTTAATTAGTTTTTAATAGTTTTAATTCCTAGAAAATAGAAAATAATCAGAAAAAATACAAAAATAGTTTTAAAATTCTATTTTTGTTATTTTAGATTTTTCCAAGTCTTAATTTTATTTCTAGCTTAATTTCCACATTTTCTTGTATTTTAGGTAATTATTTAATAGTTAAAAATTAGTTTTAATTAATAATAATTAATTAAATAGTTATAAAATTAATTTTCTTTTTCTAAATATTTTCTTTTATCATTAGGTTTGTAGAAATATCATTTTCATATTTTGGGATTAATATTGCTTTAGTTTCACATTTTGTTTTATGCGTCAAATGGTTTTAAATTTCAGTTTTATAAAAACATAAAACAAAACATCATTTTAATTATAGTGATAAGCGTTTATTTAATATTTTTATCTTTTTAAATTTTCTTTAATTTGTATTTAAGCCGTTGTAATTTATACACTTTCTCTGTTGTTATAATCAATCAAATCTCTGTATCCGTTCAAATCTTCTCGATCACTAAACGTTTGACTATTCTCGCACAACTCGTTGGGACTTAACGACCAGGAAACACTATATACCTGCGATCTTCATTGCATTCGTGCTTAAGCAGTTTTAAGCTTATTACGGTTACGCCATTCACAAGTGGCAGGCTTGAGTGATTTAGCTTGACTGTTCAGCACGGATCAGTTGGTTCTGATTCCGGTTAGGATTCTGGTTAAAACCGGGTGGTGCATGATAAGTGTTAGCACGGTAGTTTGGTTCATTTTGAGGACGGTATTGATTACCTCCTTGATTTGAAGTACCGGCTATAGCATTGGCTTCAAAAGGACTACCATCGTGTGTGCATCAGATGATTGTAGTATGCATGAGAACCACCACAAGTAACACAAACTTCAACTTTCTTCACTTCACCATATGATGGTGTCTGTGTGTGAAAGTGACTTTTTTCTGGTTAGCAAGAACCAAAGCCTGAACAATATCCGTGAGTTTGTCAATCTTAGCATCGGTGCTAGATGTACTCACGGGAGATGAAGTAGAAGGTCCAAAGATCGACCGAGTCGATATGTCTTTGTACGGAAAGCGGCGGACTGGACTTGTTTTCAATGATTTGCAAGGCTTTTTGTGGTCTTGCTCAAGAAATTACCTCCCGGAGGCATTTAAAGAGTCTTGATTAGTCCGTTCAGACCATTGTAGAAAGTATCCATTTGCATTAACTCGGTAAAACCATGATGCGGACACGGAGAGCAATTCTTTATAACGATCCCATGCCTCACCGAATGATTCATCAAATCTTTGAGAGAATTTCATTATCTCATTCTTAAGACTTGTAGTTCGGGATGGAGGATAGAATTCGTTAACAAACTTTGTGACTAGATCTTCCCATGTCTCAATGGAACGAGGGGTTGTTTCTCAAGCCATTCCGGCTTGTCCCTCTGGGGAGAAAATGGGAACAGAAGATAGCTTTAATTGCTTCATGTGGGACATTCTTGTAGCTCCTGATGGTAGATGCAATCTTGTTAAACCATCAATGTGTGCATAGGATCATCGGCCAAAAAACCATAGAATTGGCTTTGGGTGCCACTGATTAAGTAAACCCGGCTTTGAGCTCAAAAGTATCACCACGATGTATGGGACAACAATAGCATCTCCGTAACTCTCTATGGGTGCTTGGAGAAGCTCATTCATCGACTTGTCTTCGCCATTACGGCTGTGGTGGTGGTGGTGGTAAACGCCTCTCACCACTACCGGCGAAGGAGCAGTAACGCCCTCACGCTCTACGAGGAATATTTGCAAGCTCCGACGGTGGACTTGTAGAACTGGAAGAACGAAAAGCGCATGCACTAAGTATAAAAATCAGGCAAAACAAATCGCGAGGCAAAACGACAAATGAACTTAACCAATAATCACAAAATGAAATGGCTTCTTTGAAAAAGGTACACCAAATCACAAGGACACAAAGGCAAGTTTTAAATCATATTCTGGGAACTTATTATGGTCACACCCCCAACTTAGTAGGTGTATCACCTTGATTTCGCGTGGTTGATTTTATGTATATATTAAGTACCAATCAAAAGACGTAGGTATAGATTTGTACATGGTTTAAAAACTTTTGGACAATATTTTTGGTATCGCCTCGTTTAACCAAATCGTATTTCTTTAAGAATCACCTTAAAAGAAACACAAGCTAGAAAACGCTACGATTGTTTTGTTGTTTTATATATTTTAACACTTTAGGAAAAGTGTTAATGAACTTTTTTGATTTTTGTTATAACTTTACAAAAAAACTGCTTACAAAAGGTGGTATATGTGCAAGTACTGGTCTAAAATGCTTAGAACATTACATATCTTCCGGGAAAGCGTTAAAATTTGATTGGTAAAACCGTCAAGTTTTTCTCACCTAAGCTAGCCACTTATGAATGACCGTAGAAGAAACTTAAAAAAACACTGGAACACCAAATGCAATTTAGATCGAGAATACAGGATTCCCTCGTCGTTAAGTCCCACAGATGATGAATGGTGTTTAACACAATCAGATGTCGAATAATCACTAAGGATAGTGATCAATAAGGATTTTGAGTTATTTATACCTAAAGAAAAGTTTTGTAAATTACAGGGGCTTAAATGCAAATTAAAGAAAATTAAAAAGATAAACTATATTAAATAAACGCTATCACTAATTTTAAACTGATGTTTTTGATTTTTCTTTTATAAAATTTAAATTTAAAAACTACGCGACGTACAAAAGAAAATGTGAACTGAAGCAATATTAACCCTAAAAATATGAAAATGATATTTTTACAAACCTAATGATATGAGAAAATTTTAAGAAAAAGAAAATTATTTTTAGAACTATTTATCTAATTATTATTAATTAAAAACTATTTTTACTTAATTAATAATACCCTAAAATACAAGAAAATATGAAATAAAGCTAGAAAAATAAAATTATGACTTGGAAAAATCTAAAATAACAAAAGAGAATTTTCAAAACTATTTTTGTATTTTTCTGATTATTTTTCTATTTTTTATGAATTTTAAACTATTTAAAACTAATTAAATTGCTAAAAATTACAAATTAAACTATGAAAAATCTGAAAAATAATTTTTTTACTTTTTATATTTATCTAAACCTAAGAAAAATGAAAAATTATTTTTTGAACTTTTTCTGAATTAATTGTATTAAAAGCTAATTAAAATGCCCTAAAAAACTCTTTTAATTAAGAAAAATAGCAAACAGTCCTAGAAAAATGTGAAAAATTCAGGAAAACTCTAAAATAATGTTATGAATCTATGAAAAATAGAAAAACATGTGCTTGTTTGGTAGAAAATGGAACTGCAATACAAGTGCTTATGTAATAAGCACTTGAAATAAGCACAAGGCACAAGGTTCAAACTGAGCACCAAACCTTCACATAAGCTATAATAAGCTTAAACTACTCAAATGCAACTAAATACAACTGTCCTAAACCTATAAGCTACCAGCTACACAAATTTGACTATATGAGCTTATATGCTTTAAAACAGTTTGAGGGCACAACTTTGAGCTTAAGCACAAGCCAACCAATAAGCTGGAAATCAAAACCAGTTATTGAAACCTAAACTAGACCAGGCCAAGTACCTTTAAACCAAAGATCAGACCCAGAGAAGCTCTGAGGAGCTTTTGACAAGCCTAGCAATAAGCTGAGAAAACTCAGCTTTGATTGAGTTTTGTGAACAGGGCAACTGAGCCCTGTTTGACAAGCTCTTTTGGAGCTTATGAAAAATTTGTAAAATTCCACAAAAATGATAATAATGAAATAGACCAGCTGAAGTTTTAAAACCTACAATTTCACTAAGTTTGGCCCAGAGATGAATCAATGAAAAATCATGCTAGATAGGCTCAAAACTGATTTTCAACTTTTTGACTTTTTAACAGTTATGAAGAAATTGACTAATTTGAACTTTGAATCCAATTTGTTGACTGATTATGTTGTCAAATGATGAAATGATACCACTGCAATCTATCTCTATATAATTTAAACACAAAACAAGATTTTGCTTTGTCAAAATCACAACAATTGAGTACTTAAGACAGATAAACTGTGATGTTGACTTTGGTGGGGTGCAGACACAAGTAAATGACAGATATGAGTATGTTAGAGCTACACAAGCATAAACCAACATGTTTTAACTACTGAACAAGTCTCTAGCACAGGATAACCACTTATCCAAACACACCTTTAACCAACTGATTTGTAAATTTAAACTGACTAAACACTGAGCCTACTTGTTTTACTGATCAAACTCATTTTAATTACTCTAAATACAACTGATTAAACAGGATAGAACTAATCTAAATCACAAACACAGATTATGCAATTCCTTGAAAATGACTTACACTTAGTCCTTAGCCATAGTGGCTTGCCAATGAACACAAGATCACTAACCTATCCCAAACCCTAACTTAGCTTATTATCACCCCAAATCCATGCTGGATCAACCATAAACCATTTCCAAACTTGCTTAACCAAAATCTTCTTCACAGTTGACTTTTGTTGACTTTATACCAAATATGTTTGAAACTAAATTCCAAGCTTACAAAAAGCTATATTAAGCTTATGTAAGCTTGTTTAAACTGAGAAACAAGCTATTTGAAGCTTGGGTATGAGATTTTGAATTTGAAATTTGCAACAGTTGACATAAAATATGAAATGTGAACAAAGACTTGAATTGATGCTTGATATTAGTTGCAATACACTTAAATTCCTTAACTTGATATAATGAAACAAAAGATTTCAGCTTAGAGCTTAATTAAATACATAAACTTAAAATACGACATACATTGAATTTTAAAAAACTAACTACTTGTCTTCTCTTGCCTCTTCTTCCTCTTTTATACACTAGAAATCTTCCACGTGTCCTTCTGAGCAAATCCCACCTCTCAGCTTGGCCAATGGATGAGTTTTGAGCATTTTGGCCATTTTATCATTTTGGCGGGAAAGACTCTATTTGACCTGTAGGCTCGATTTTTTGCGACTAGGGGGGTGGCATTTATTGTGGTGGGAAAGGTGGGTAGTGGTGATGATGAGGGGAGGGAAAGGTGATGGGAGAGGGTCCGTGTGTTGCGGCAACTCAAGTGGGGAAGACAGGTGGTGGAGGGAAGGGGATAGTGTTTGACTTTGGTTTGACTTGGGGTCCAAAATGGGGAGTGACAGGGGTCAAAATGGATAAGTGACAGGGGGTCAAAAGGATTTTTGACAAGGCTTGGTAGGTTATAATGACAAGGACTTGACTTGTAATTCTGAAATCTTGAAGGACCAATTCTGCCATTATTCCAAAGTTGTCACAAGGACCAAAACTGACGAACTTTAATAGTACAAGGACCAGTTTTGACATTTTCAATTTTCCAAGGACTATTTGTGACAATTTCAAAACTTGAGGGACCTTTTCTGCCATTTGACAAAAGATTTATTCAAGGACCATTTTAGACAACTTAGAATATTTCAGGGACCTTGAATAACATTTTTCTTTATTTTGTTTTACCAGGGACTGTTTTTGACAACTTTTGAAACTTGGGGGACTAAAACTGCCAATTATGCAAACTTGATACGTTTTTCACCAGATTTTGATATTTTTGCATTTAAAACACATAAAACATTTATTTGTGATATTTTTATCATTTTGATGCATTTCTGAGTGTTTTCAGATGTTTTTGCAGTTTAAATGGTACAAAAATGATGAGTATTTAGACACTCATCAATCCCTCACACTAAGATATTGCTAGTCCCTAGCAATGTTTTGAGAAAATTAATGGATTTCATCTCTTTACCAAAAGCCATTACTTCTGGAGTAGCCAAATGTTTCAGTTCAAGTAAGAACCTTGGTACACCGATAACCAAATGATTTTGAGCAAATCACCAGACTTCCAACGGATTTGATTTGTCTTTACCAGAAGCCGTTTGCTTCTTGGACTAGCCAACTCTTAGATAAATTATCAATATTATCTTTGGTGAGTCGATTACCAATTATGGTTTTCCACTGCCTTTACCACAAGCCATAAACTTGCGGGCTAGCCAACTCTTCACTTTTAAGGATATGGTGAGTCGAATACCATACAATTTTGGGAAAATTGCAAGCCGTCAACGGATTTGAGATATCTTTACCAAGAGCCGTTTGCTCTTGGATTAGCCAATCCTTTTGTTTATTAGACAAGGCGGATTGATAACCATAAGATGAGTAAGTGTAAAACACTTACTCCAAAAAAAAAAAAATTGGCCAAAAATGGGGAATTAGGCGGTATAATTACATGATAAAATTCGTGAGAATTCCCCCACACTAGAAATGAATATTGCCCTCAATATTCAAAGTACCGGCGGTTATGCCAAAACATAGAACGTAAAAGGGAAATACTACGGCCATTATTTAGCAAGATTTTTTTTTTTTGAATTTGATGAAACTTATATATATACATAACAGCGGGGGCAATTCCCCCACACTAGGGTGGAACACACGGGTGAAAACCCATGTAACATGCTACTGTTTTTGATTCCCGAGTCGCTAGCTTGACTCGATCCCCGCATTCATTGGTTCATGGGGAAAGTTTGTAGATCCGGGACAATCACAGGAGGAATGTCCTCTCCAAAATAGTGCTTCAATCGATGACCATTCACTTTAAAGTTGGGACCATCGGGTTGAGATAACTCAATGGTTCCATATGGAAATACTTTAGTGATGGTGAATGGTCCGACTGGATTTTAGTTTTCCCGAGAAAATCTTCAATCTTGAGTTGAAAAGAAGGACTCGATCACCGACGCTGAAAACGCGGTTCTTGATTTTGGAGTCATGAATCTTCTTTGTCTTTTCTTTATAGATCAAAGAGTTCTCGTATGCATGATCACGGAGTTCACTTAATTCATTCATTTGAACTTTCCGGTGATCACCAAATGGTCCGAATATCGAAGTTGGCAGGTTTCAAGGCCCAGTATGCCTTGTGCTCAAGCTCAACCGGCAGATGACACGCCTTCCCGTATACAAGCTTGTATGAAGTACACCCGATGGGTGTTTTATAAGCTGTACGGAAGGCCCGAGTCGTCATCTAGCTTATCTGACCAAGAGGCACGATTTTCGCCAACCGTCCTCTCCAAAATTCTTTTAATCCCCCGGTTGGAAACTTCCACTTGCCCACTTGTTTGGGGGTGGTACGCAGTAGAGAGACGGTGAGTTACACCATACTTTTGCATGACTCTATCAAACTGGTCATTGCAAAAATGCGTACCACGATCACTGATGATAACTCGTGGAGTTCCAAACCTTGCAAAAAGAGATTTTAAGAATTTCACAACAACTCGGGCATCATTGGTAGGCAAAGCCTTAGCTTCAACCCATTTTGACAAATAGTCAACGGCCACGAGTATGTACTTATTACCGCGAGAAGAAGGAAATGGCCCCATAAAGTCAATGCCCTAGATGTCAAAAATCTCACACACTTGAATGGCGCTTTGCGGCATTTCATTTCTTTGTGAGATATTCCCGTGACGTTGACAAGCGTCACAGGTTTTGACAAATTCATGGGCATCCTTATAAATCGTGGGCCAAGTAGAATCCTAATCAAACACCTTCTTGGCGGTGTAGTTGGGGCTATGATGTCCCCCAAGAAGGTCCATAATGGCAAGCCTTGAGAATGTCAATAGCTTCCTGACCATATACACATCGCCTGATGACTTGATCCGCGAAAATTTTAAACAAGTAGGGGTTGTCCCAGAAGTAATGTTTAACATCTTTGAAGAATTTGTTCTTCTGCTGGGTTGACATCCCTTTCACTATGAAGTTACCCGCATGGTAATTTGCGAAGTCAGCAAACCATGGGGTAGTAGAGTTTCCACGAAAAGAAACCGCATTGAGTGTCTCGAGAGGAAATGTTTCATTTATTTCCTTTTTCTCGAAAAACATCTTGGTGAGGGTTCTCTAATCGGGACAGATGATCGCCAGCCGGGTTCTCAGCCTTTTTATCACGATAATGATATCAAATTATTGCAGGAGGAGAACCCAACGGAGCAATCTCGGCTTTGCATCTTGTTTTGCAAAGAGATATTTGAGAACCGAGTGATCCGTATACACCACGCATTTGGTCAATATAAGGTATGGCCGAAACTTTTCAAACGCATACACCACGGCTAATAATTCTTTTTCTGTAGTGGTGTAATGGGTTTGAGCTTCAGCCATAGTTTTACTTGCGTAGTGGATAGGCTGAAAATGCTTGGTTTTGCGTTGCCCCAAGACCGCACCGATAGCAAAATCACTTGCATCGCACATGAGCTCAAAGGGTAAATCCCATTCGGGGGCAACTAGAATGGGTGCTTCCGTAAGCTTTTCCTTTAGTGTTTCAAAAGCTTCGATGCACTCAGGAGAAAAGATAAAAGGAGCATCTTTTTCAAGAAGATGGTTCATAGGCCGAGCGATTTTAGAAAAATCTTGAATGAATCTACGATAAAACCCGGCATGACCAAGAAAACTCCTAATACCTTTGACGGTAGTAGGATGAGGCAGTTTAGCAATAACATCAACTTTTGCTCTATCTACCTCAATCCCGTTTTTTGAAATCTTATGGCCAAGGACTATGCCTTCTTTGACCATAAAGTGGCTCTTCTCCCAATTTAGACAGAGATTGGTGTCTTCACACCGTTTTAACATTTTGTCTAAGTGGGAGAGACATGTCTGAAATGAGTCCCCAATGACCGAGAAGTCATCCATAAACACCTCCATTGTTTCCGCGATCATGTCGTGGAATATGGCCATCATACATCGTTGGAACGTGCCAGGAGCATTACATAAGCCAAAAGGCATACGTTTGTAGGCAAAAGTTCCGTATGGGCAGGTGAATGTGGTCTTCTCTTGATCCCGTGGATCAATGGGGATCTGAAAATATCCCGAGAAACCATCAAGGAAACAATAGTATTCGCTTTCCTGCTAATCTCTCAAGCATCAGGTCCATGAAGGGTAGAGGAAAATGGTCTTTACGGGTGGCGTCATTCAACTTACGATAGTCAATACACACACGCCATCCCGTAACCTGCCGAGTTGGAATTAACTCGTTTTCTTCATTCGTGACAACAGTTATGCCACCCTTTTGGAACACGTTGAATTGGGCTAACCTAAGGACTATCTGAGATTGGGTAAATCAATCCTGCATCAAGAAGTTTGATAACCTCCTGTTTGATAACATCATGGATTTTTGGATTTACTCTTCTCTGATGTTGAATTGCTGGCTTGAAGTCATCCTCCATCAAGATTTTGTGAGTACAAAACTCAGGGTTGATACCCTTAATGTTGGAGAGTTTCCAAGCAATTGCTTGCTTGTGTGACTTCAAGATTTTTATGAGAGCAGTCTTTTCATCCTTACTCAAATCTCGAGAAATAATGACGGGTAATTTATCATCACCCTCAAGAAATGCATACTCGAGATGAGGCGGTAAGTCCTTAAGTTCGACTTCGTGAAATTCTTCGCTTTTCTAACTGACTTGACTTCCTTGTTATGAAGCTCGACGGGAGGAGTGGGGGAGAAGTGTCCCGATTTAACAACTTCTCAAGAATAAGAATATCTCCTCCTCAATTAATCTCATGGTGATTAATCTCTTCGAATTGCATCACTAGTGTGAGGGGTTGATGAGTGATCATCTTTAAGCAATTTCTCAATGAGAAGTATGTCCCCTCGATGTCAATTGGAGCGTGATCAATTTCCCATGGAACAGAATCACTAGCCAAGTACGCTTCAATCTCCTCCAAGATGAAGTCGCTTCCCTCAAACGGAGTGAGAGAAGGAGTAGAATTGGCTATGATACGTTGAGAAGATGTGGTAGGATCCCCACTCACGTAATTATGAGAATAACAAAGAACTTCTTGAGAGTACTCTTCAGAAGCAACATCAATGATATCTATTCGGTTAACCGACTCGTAATCATAGTTTATGCGGAGTACCTCGAAATTTGATCAAGGTTAAAGGTGACAGCTTCATTACCAACACGTAATGTGATTTCTTGCTCAAATACATCAATGAGAGCACGGCCCGTTCTCGGGAATCCTCTTCCAACAATGAGAGGAACCCGTGGATCAAAGATCGAAATCAACAACTACAAAGTCAGCTGGAAAATGGAACTTTCCTACTTTCACAAATACGTCCCCTCGGCAATTCCAAGTGGATGGGATATTGTACGATCTGCAAGCTCGAGAGTCATGCATGTAGGAGTAAGGTCGGGAAGAGAAAGTTTCTTCCATACTTGAATGAGGCATCGTTTATGCTTGCACCAAGATCGGCTAAGGCAATGCATTCAACCATTCCCCGAAATACACAAGGTAAGAGGAATTTTCCAGATCTCCAAGCTTCAGGAAGCTTCTTCAAGATAACTGCAGAGCGCTTCGCTAGAGGAGTTTTAGCCAATTCAAACAGCTTTTCCTTGTTGCTTAACATGTGTTTGAGAGTTGATGCAAACTTGGGCATCAACATGATAGCATTCGTAAAGCTTATGTCAAAATGTAGTTCTTGGAAAATTTGAAAAAAATTTGTCCATTTGATGACTGGCTTTTTCGCGGAGCTTTTGCTCGTTCAAACGTGATGGGTAAGGAATAGAAGTTTTGGATTTGGGGTTACCAACTGGAGGTTCAAAACAACTCCGTGTTTGGTATTGGGTTTCGACAACCTGAGGATGGACATTTTTGGTACTTCCGTTATTAGTAGGAAGTTCCTTGTCCTTTGTCGCCTCAGGTTCACTTTCCACTACCTTCGGAGAAGAAGAAGAAGAGGTAGTAGGAATAGCGGGTCCATCATATGAAGTACCACTTCTGGTTGTGATCGCCTTTGCATCGCCCCTCGGATTAGCGATCGTGTTGCTAGGTAAAGTACCAGCCGAGGGTCGATCATTTAAAGACTTCTTTAATTCAATCGACTGACCAACAACCTGTTTGTCTCCTCTTGAGTCTTCATGAATTGCTTTAAAAGCTCATCGGATGTTGATACAGGAGGAGGTGGAGGGATAATTTGAGGTATGTTCGATTATAGCCAGAATTCCCTTGATTAGGATTCATATTTCCCTGAAATTGATTCCCTCGATTGAAAGTGTTTTGATTAAGATTTCCTTGATGTTGGAAACCTTGATTGGGTCTGGGATAGAAATTACCTTGGTTTTGATAACCTTGGTTCATTCTAGGTTGGTGATGAGTGTCTAAATACTCATCATTTTTGTACTAATTAAACTGCAAAAACATCTGAAAACACTCAGAAATGCATCAAAATGATTAAAATATCACAAATTAGTGTTTTATGTGTTTTAAATGCAAAAATATCAAAATCTGGTGAAAAACGTATCAAATTTGCATAATTGGCAGTTTTAGTCCCCAAGTTTCAAAGGTTGTCAAAAAGTCCCCTGGTAAATCTAAATAAAGAAAAATGTTATTCAAGGTCCCTGAAATATTCTAATTTGTCAAAAATAGTCCTTGAATAAATCTTTTGTTAAATGGCAGAAAAGGTTCCTGAACTTTAATAAAATGTCAAGTTTGGTCCCTGGAAAATTTGAAAATGACAAAACTAGTCCTTGTACTATGGAAGCTTGTCAATTTTGATCCCTTGTGTGAACTTTGGAAAATGGCAGAAATAGTCCTTCAAGTTTGGAAGAATTACAAGTAGGTCCTTATCACTAAACCAAACCCTTGTCAAAAACCTTTTGACCCCTGCCATGTACACCTTTTTGGACCCCTGTCACACTCATTTTGACCCCCTAGTCAAATACCAGTCAAACTAGCAGTTTTCCTTTTCCCTCCACCTCCTGCTTTCTTCCCCACCACTTGCCCTGCTACTCCTCTGCAACTCACCTTTTCCATCACCCTTATCCCTGCACCCTTATCACCTCAACCCCCTCATCATCACACCTCTCACCCCCCCCCCCTAGTTGCTAGCTCAGAAGCCACAGTGGTCAAAACCACTTTTCCCGCCCAAAACCATCCAATAGCCAAAAGGCACCAAAAGTTATCCAAATGACCTGGAATCAAGTGGGAAGTAATCAGAGGATAGAGAGAGACTCTTTGGAGCTATAAAAGAGGAAGAAGAAGCAAAGGATCAGTAGTAGTTAGTTTTTAAATTACAATGTATGTCGTTTCTTTTAAGTTAGCTTAATTAGTGTGCTAAAATGTAATTTTAAGCTTCAAATGTATTAAACTCAAGTCATCTTATCATTCTAATTTACTTTTAATCTTCAATATCAAGGTTTCATGCAAATTCATATTTTCCAGTTACTGTTGAGAATTCCAGTTTTATTTTCTTATGAACAAGCTTCTATTAGCTCCATTTTAAGCTCAAACATGTTTAATTGAGCTTGTTAAAGCTTTTGGAAAGCTTGGAAACCAGTTCCAATCAAATATAGTTCATGGTCAATAAAAGTCCACTGTTGGTGCAAATTGGAATTGGAGTTGAAAAGGGTTGATGCAAAGGTGCTTTGGGGTTGGATTAGACTAGGATTAGAGTAGATTTGATTTGGTTTAGCCTGCAACAAAGTTGGGCATTGGTGAGTGACTATTTCACTTTTTCGCTTTTATCCAATATTGCATTTTATGCTTGCATGTTTATCTGTAGTCACCAGTAGTTATAACTTGTTTATTTAGTTGTATTATGGACATATAAACTCAGTTTGATCAATGGTGCTATCTGGTTCAGTGTTTGTTTCAATTTCAGCTTGCATATCAGCTTTTAAAGGGGTGTTTGGACTTGCTGAATTAACTGTCATAGGGGTTTGCTCAGTGGTGGAATGTTAATGTTTTATGTTTGTATAGCCCTAGTGTGCTCATATCTGTCTTACTTTTGTGCTTATAACCTGCCTAAGTCAAAATTCCATTTCATGTTCAATAACCGACATCAAGTTAAGAATTTACAAGTCCATAACTTTCATTTAGGTGTAGAATCAATTAAGCCAACTTATTTCAGTCTTATTACATCTAAAAACATCAGTTTCACTCCATTTTATGAGTTTACAATCTCATTAAAGTCAAACATTTCAGATTTGCCAAAAGTCAAAACCTTGAAATATCCAGTTTTGGCCAAGTTAAGGTGATTTTTCATGAACTCAATTTTGGGCCAAATGATATCAAATTGTGGGTGTATTAACTTCAGCTGGTCTTGTTTCTTATTAGCATTTTTCCAGATTTTTGTCAATTTTTTAGAAGCCTCAAATGAGCTTGTCAAAACAAGCTTATTCCGCTGTGCACAAGACCTGACCGACCGCAAGTCTTGTGCGATCTTGCAAAGACTGCACAGAGCTCTCAAGAGCTTGTCTAGGCTTCATCTTTAGCTTATAGAAACCCACCCAGGTCTAGTACAGGGTCACACTTCCATTTTGTTGTTTCAGCTTATTTTGAAGCTTGTGCATAAGCTCAAAGTAAGTACCCTTTCACTGTTTTTGCACAAAAGCTCATTTCATCAAATCTGATGAGCTTGTGATTCTGTGGCTTAGGACTTGTTGATTCTTGTTGCAGTTTAGTCATTTTAGTATATTTAAGCTTCTGTTTCAGTTTAGTGCTTGTTTGTGTTCAATAGCTTATTTGAAGTGCTTATTATAAAGCACTTGGTATTGCAGTTTCATAATCTCACACACAAGCCTATGTTTTTCCATTTTTCCTAGTTTCCTTATATTATTTTAGAGTTTTCTTGAAATTTTCAGATTTTTCCAAGCTTGTTTGCTATTTTTCTTAATTTAAATTAGTTTTTAAGCATTTTTAATTAGCTTTTAATACAAAAAATTAAGAAAAGGTTCAAAAAAATAATTTTTCATTTTTCTTAAGTTTAGATAAATATAAAAAGACAAAAAAATATTTTTCTAGATTTTTCTTAGTTAAATTTGTATTTTTAAGCCATTTAATTAGTTTTTAATTCCTAGAAAATAGAAAAATAATCAGAAAAATACAAAAATAGTTTTTAAAATTCTATTTTGTTATTTTAGATTTTTCCAAGTCTTAATTTTATTTTTCTAGCTTAATTTCACATTTTCTTGTATTTTAGGTAATTATTTAATAGTTAAAAATAGTTTTTAATTAATAATAATTAATTAAATAGTTATAAAAATTAATTTTCTTTTTCTAAATATTTTCTTTTATCATTAGGTTTGTAGAAATATCATTTTCATATTTTTAGGATTAATATTTCTTTAGTTTCACATTTTGTTTTGTACGTCACGTAGTTTTAAATTTCAGTTTTATAAAAACATAAAAACAAAAACATCATTTTAATTATAGTGATAAGCGTTTATTTAATATTTTTATCTTTTTAAATTTTCTTTAATTTGTATTTAAGCCGTTGTAATTTATACACTTTCTCTGTAGTTATAATCAATCAAATCTCTGTATCCGTTCAAATCTTCTCGATCACTAAACGTTTGACTATTCTCGCACAACTCGTTGGGACTTAACGACCTGGAGAAACACTATACTCTCCTGATCTTCATTGCATTCGTGCTTAAGCAGTTTTAAGCTTATTACGGTCTGCCATTCACAAGTGGCAGGCTTGAGTGATTTAGCTTGACTGTTCAGCACGGATCAGTTGGTTCTGATTCCGGTTAGGATTCTGGTTAAAACCGGGTGGTGCCTGATAAGTGTTAGCACGGTAGTTTGGTTCATTTTGAGGACGGTATTGATTACCTCCTTGATTTGAAGTACCGGCTATAGCATTGGCTTCAAAAGGACTACCATCGGTGGCAAAGATTGTAGTATGCATGAGAACCACCACAAGTAACACAAACTTCAACTTTCTTCACTTCACCATATGATGGTGTCTGTGTGAAAGTGACTTTCTTTTGGTTAGCAAGAACCAAAGCTTGAACAATATCTGTGAGTTTGTCAATCTTAGCATCGGTGCTAGATGTACTCACGGAAGATGAAGTAGAAGGTCCAAAGATCGACCGAGTCCGATATGTCTTTGTACGGAAAGGACGGACCTGGGACTTGTTTTCAATGATTTGCAAGGCTTCTTTTGTGGTCTTGCTCAAGAAATTACCTCCCGCGGAGGCATTTAAAGAGTCTTGATTAGTCTGGTTCAGACCATTGTAGAAAGTATCCATTTGCATTAACTCGGTAAAACCATGATGCGGACACTTGCGGAGCAATTCTTTGTAACGATCCCATGCCTCCCCGAATGATTCATCAAATCTTTGAGAGAATTTCATTATCTCATTCTTAAGACTTGTAGTTCGGGATGGAGGATAGAATTCGTTAACAAACTTTGTGACTAGATCTTCCCATGTCTCAATGGAACGAGGGGGTTGTTTCTCAAGCCAATTCCGGCTTGTCCCTCTAGAGAAAATGGGAACAGAAGAAGCTTAATTGCTTCATGTGGGACATTCTTGTACTTGATGGTAGATGCAATCTTGTTAAACCATCGAATGTGTGCATGAGGATCATCCCGCCCAAAACCATAGAATTGGCTTTGGGTTACAGTTAAGTAACCCGGTTTTGAGCTCAAAAGTATCGCACACGTATGGTCGGGACAACAATAGCATCTCCGTAACCCTCGATGGGTGCTTGGAGAAGCTCATTCATCGACTTGTCTTCTGCCATTACGACAGGTGGTGGTGGTGGTAAACGCCCTCACCACGCAAGGAGCGAACGCCCTCTACGTCTACGAGGAATATTTGCAAGCTCGACAAGGGACTTGTAGAACTGGAAGAACAAGTGCGCATGCACTAAGTATAAAAATCAGTTTTCAAAACAAATGCGAGGCAAAACGACAAGTGAACTTAACCAATAATCACAAATGAAATGGCTTCTTTGAAAAAGGTACACCAAATCACAAGGACACAAAGGCAAGTTTTAAATCTGTTATTCGGGAACTTATTATGGTCACACCCCAGTTAGTAGGTGTACTGCCTTGATTTGCGGTGGTTGATTTTATGTATATATTAAGTACCACTGAAAAGACGTAGGTATAGATTTGTGTCGATGGTTTAAAACTTTTGGACAATATTTTTGGTATCGCCTCGTTTAACCAAATCGTATTTCTTTAAGAATCACCTTAAAAGAAACACAAGCTAGAAAAAGTTACGATTGTTTTGTTGTTTTATATATTTTTGGTGATTTTAACACTTTAGGAAAAGTGTTAATGAACTTTTTGATTTTGTTATAACTTTACAAAAAAAACTGTTTACAAAAGGTGGTATATGTGCAACTACGGTCCGAAAATGCTTAGAACACGCTTACCCTCCCCGGCAGTGCGCCAAAATTTGATTCGTGCAAAACCGTCAAGTTTTCTCACGCAAGCTAGCCACTTGTGAATGACCAGCCGTAAGAAACTTAAAACAGTCTGGAACACCAAATGCAATTTAGATCAGGAGAATACAGTGGATTCCCGGGTCGTTAAGTCCCACGGAGGATGAATGGTGTTTAACACAATCAGATGTCGAATAATCACTAAGGATAGTGATCAGTAAGGATTTTGAGTTATTTATACCTAAAGAAAAGTTTTGTAAATTACAGGGGCTTAAATGTAAATTAAAGAAAATTAAAAAGATAAACTATATTAAATAAACGCTATCACTAATTTTAAACTGATGTTTTTGATTTTTCTTTTATAAAATTTAAATTTAAAAACTACGCGACGTACAAAAGAAAATGTGAACTGAAGCAATATTAACCCTAAAAATATGAAAATGATATTTTTACAAACCTAATGATATGAGAAAATTTTAAGAAAAAGAAAATTATTTTTAGAACTATTTATCTAATTATTATTAATTAAAAACTATTTTATCTAATTAATAATACCCTAAAATACAAGAAAATATGAAATAAAGCTAGAAAAATAAAATTATGACTTGGAAAAATCTAAAATAACAAAAGAGAATTTTCAAAACTATTTTTGTATTTTTCTGATTATTTTTCTATTTTTTATGAATTTTAAACTATTTAAAACTAATTAAATTGCTAAAAATTACAAATTAAACTATGAAAAATCTGAAAAAATAATTTTTTTTACTTTTTATATTTATCTTAACCTAAGAAAAATGAAAAATTATTTTTTTGAACTTTTTCTGAATTAATTGTATTAAAAGCTAATTAAAATGCCCTAAAAACTGTTTTTAATTAAGAAAAATAGCAAACAGTCCTAGAAAAATGTGAAAAATTCAGGAAAACTCTAAAATAATGTTATGAATCTATGAAAAATAGAAAAACATGTGCTTGTTTGGTAGAAAATGGAACTGCAATACAAGTGCTTATGTAATAAGCACTTGAAATAAGCACAAGGCACAAGGTTCAAACTGAGCACCAAACCTTCACATAAGCTATAATAAGCTTAAACTACTCAACTGCAACTAAATACAGCTGTCCTAAACCTATAAGCTACCAGCTACACAGATTTGACTATATGAGCTTATATGCTTTAAAACAGATTGAGGGCACAACTTTGAGCTTAAGCACAAGCCAACCAATAAGCTGGAAATCAAAACCAGTTATTGAGACCTAAACTAGACCTGGCCAAGTACCTTTAAACCAAATATCAGACCCAGAGAAGCTCTGAGGAGCTTTTGACAAGCCTAGCAATAAGCTGAGAAAACTCAGCTTTGACTGAGTTTTGTGAACAGGGCAACTGAGCCCTGTTTGACAAGCTCTGTTGGAGCTTATGAAAAATTTGTAAAATTCCACAAAAATGATAATAATGAAATAGACCAGCTGAAGTTTTAAAACCTACAATTTCACTAAGTTTGGCCCAGAGATGAATCAATGAAAAATCATGCTAGATAGGCTCAAAACTGATTTTCAACTTTTTGACTTTTTAACAGTTATGAAGAAATTGACTAATTTGAACTTTGAATCCAATTTGTTGACTGATTATGTTGTCAAATGATGAAATGATACCACTGCAATCTATCTCTATATAATTGAAACACAAAACAAGATTTTGCTTTGTCAAAATCACAACAGTTGAGTACTTAAGACAGATAAACTGTGATGTTGACTTTGGTGGGGTGCAGACACAAGTAAATGACAGATATGAGTATGTTAGAGCTACACAAG
The DNA here is from genome assembly GCA_910596185.1 of Chrysanthemum makinoi. Lineage (NCBI taxonomy): Eukaryota > Viridiplantae > Streptophyta > Magnoliopsida > Asterales > Asteraceae > Chrysanthemum > Chrysanthemum makinoi. The sequence goes on along the minus strand of OU343220.1, from coordinate 312,527,568 downwards.
CATAAACCAACAGGTTTTAACTACTGAACAAGTCTCTAGCACAGGATAACCACTTATCCAAACACACCTTTAACCAACTGATTTGTAAATTTAAACTGACTAAACACTGAGCCTACTTGTTTTACTGATCAAACTCATTTTAATTACTCTAAATACAACTGATTAAACAGGATAGAACTAATCTAAATCACAAACACAGATTATGCAATTCCTTGAAAATGACTTACACTTAGTCCTTAGCCACAGTGGCTTGCCAATGAACACAAGATCACTAACCTATCCCAAACCCTAACTTAGCTTATTATCACCCCAAATCCATGCTGCATCAACCATAAACCATTTCCAAACTTGCTTAACCAAAATCTTCTTCACAGTTGACTTTTGTTGACTTTATACCAAATATGTTCGAAACTAAATTCCAAGCTTACAAAAAGCTATATTAAGCTTATGTAAGCTTGTTTAAACTGAGAAACAAGCTATTTGAAGCTTGGGTATGAGATTTTGAATTTGAAATTTGCAACAGTTGACATAAAATATGAAATGTGAACAAAGACTTGAATTGATGCTTGATATTAGTTGCAATACACTTAAATTCCTTAACTTGATATAATGAAACAAAAGATTTCAGCTTAGAGCTTAATTAAATACATAAACTTAAAATACGACATACATTGAATTTTAAAAAACTAACTACTTGTCTTCTCTTGCCTCTTCTTCCTCTTTTATACACTAGAAATCTTCCACGTGTCCTTCTGAGCAAATCCCACCTCTCAGCTTGGCCAATGGATGAGTTTTGAGCATTTTGGCCATTTTATCATTTTGGCGGGAAAGACTCTATTTGACCTGTAGGCTCTGATTTTTGCAGCTAGGGGGGGTGGCATTTATTGTGGTGGGAAAGGTGGGTAGTGGTGATGATGAGGGGAGGGAAAGGTGATGGGAGAGGGGTCTGTGTGTTGCAGGCAACTCAAGTGGGGAAGACAGGTGGTGGAGGGAAGGGGATAGTGTTTGACTTTGGTTTGACTTGGGGTCCAAAATGGGGAGTGACAGGGGTCAAAATGGATAAGTGACAGGGGGTCAAAAGGATTTTTGACAAGGCTTGGTAGGTTATTATGACAAGGACTTGACTTGTAATTCTGAAATCTTGAAGGACCAATTCTGCCATTATTCCAAACTTGTCACAAGGACTAAAACTGACAAACTTTAATAGTACAAGGACCAGTTTTGACATTTTCAATTTTCCAAGGACTATTTGTGACAATTTCAAAACTTGAGGGACCTTTTCTGCCATTTGACAAAAGATTTATTCAAGGACCATTTTTGACAACTTAGAATATTTCAGGGACCTTGAATAACATTTTTCTTTATTTTGTTTTACCAGGGACTGTTTTTGACAACTTTTGAAACTTGGGGGACTAAAACTGCCAATTATGCAAACTTGATACGTTTTTCACCAGATTTTGATATTTTTGCATTTAAAACACATAAAACACTTATTTGTGATATTTTTATCATTTTGATGCATTTCTGAGTGTTTTCAGATGTTTTTGCAGTTTAATTGGTACAAAAATGATGAGTATTTAGACACTCATCATTGCTTGTGTTGTAAAACTAGTGACCTAACAAGCACTACAACGTAACTCCTTGAAGTGATAGTTATTTTGAGGTGATAAGAGCCCAATTCCCCCAAGTGGTAAAAGAAAAGGTAAAAGTCACCCAACAATAACTAGATTTCCAAGTCTTCGTTTTTTATAATAAGCTTGAACAAGGATCTTGAAGAATCTTCATCCAACCATCCTCGATACCTTCAGATACTAAGTACACTTTCCCGTGATATTTCACTTCAACCTCAAATAAATAATACTGAATTAACACCGTTGTCACATCTTCTGATTAAAAGCTCAAATCTAGCCTCCTTTGACTTTTTAAGTGAACTATGATAATGGTTTTCATCCCGACCATGGTTGAAAGCACATAACCCTGTAAAACCTTTTAATAACCAAACTGCCATGAAGGCAACCCAAACACACACCCGATTCATGAAGTACACCCTTTTATCCCTTCTTTGAAGCAGAAAACGTAGCACCAACATCAGATAAGATCCAGAATTACACTTTCCTTTCTCCAGGATGGTTCCATCATTACGGGATTTTACAATTCCATGGTTTAAACCGGAAATAGATTCTTTCGCGGGATTTTACAAAACCAAGAATAAACCGTAAGATAGGTCTAGAAATGCACTTTACTATTACCAGGATGTTTCCATTGTCACGGGATTTTACAAGTCTATGATTTAAACCGAGAAATAGGTTCTTTTGCGGGATTTTACAAAATCACGACAAAACCGTAAACAATGTCAGCTTGAATGTGTTATGACAACTTTGGTTTCAGTGAATATCTGTTTTAGGGGAACATGCAGCGGTTCATCAACGGTTCATTATCCCACATCAACAATATCATCAACCATCCAATAAACACTTTGGTAAACACATCATTCACGCATTCTCACCGTTTGTTCGTGACCACTTGGTGAAGTAAACCCGATATGTCAACCTAGATCATGAAGTAAAATTCCTCAGATTTGCTACTTAAACTTGTACTAATCCTCGTGAAAAAGAAATGGTGTACCCAATGTACAATACCTCTTGACGTATCCTCAACTGCGTGAGACACCGAAGTGATAGTTATGTTGTGGGTTAAGCGAGAAAAAATCACAGCCGTAACTAAATAGCCAAGCCTTTATCACATTCTATCAATGCCCAAACAAGTCATCTTCGCGGAAGGGTAGAAAGAAGGAAGACGAAATAAGTAAACGTGTCCGGAAAACCTCACTTCAAATCCAAATAAGAAATACCGTCCAAACACCCCGGTAGTCATCTTTGTTTAATAACCAATTCAAGCCGTGAAGAAATATCCTCCGTGAAAATGTATACACCAAAGTGCCAAACCCCATAATACACCGAATCTCAACATTAACTCTCATCATCAAATATCATAATCCAAATCTCATATAGTTGTTAAGCCCGTAGACAAACACTTTTCTTCAGCATAATACATCATTCGGTCCATGTAATCACATAATTTTATGAGAAATATCAACATTTTTGTTCGGCTCGCATAACATGCAAATTAGAATGTGATAACACACATAATTGAACATCATCAGATTTATCGATTGAATATATGACCCATCCAAAAATAATTAACCCGATCCAACTCCCGAATTAACTTATGGTTCAAGATGAGAATGCTAGCCCAACAACATTATAATGTCTTTTGGCCTGGTTTTTCATTAATTGTGAGTGGACATGGCCCAACCTTCCGATCCATAAGCTACTTTAGGCCCAAGAAAAATCATAACACTTTGAATCCGGCCTATCTTAACAGTCCATATCCATGTCTGATCCAATCAAGAGAGTATTTAAAATCGTGTGCCCTAATAATACTCATATTAAACCTAAACATAAGCACAATCAGAAAAACGCCTACCACACTCATTATCTTCTCACCAAACTTGTCTCTCCCATTTCAAATATGATAATATTAATCTCAGATCCATCTCCATCATTACAGTAATCGAATCTCACAAGCACAAATCTTTTATAACCACGACTCACTTAAACCAAGAACATAACCCACGAACTAAATTACTTTTGTGGTTATGAGCGCCGGCAACAAGAAGCTTAATGGCAGCACGATCTTAGAAAAGGTCTCAGGTAGGTTTGTTTTGTATTGAGAACCGAATAAAAGAAAGACTCAGACTTCAAGTCTTGGTATTTCTTTATTATATTCGAATATTAATTGAAGTGACTGCTTCAAAATGGTTTATGATGATACTGATTCAAGCTAAAATCTTTAAAAGATTAGACAAATGTTGAATTGGTACTGAGATCTTTTTATCTTTTTCATTTTGAGTCTTGTTAGTGCTAGAGAAGATGGAGGATAGGATAGGTTTGGGATTTGATGGTGAAGTTGTGATGTGAGAATTAATAGATAAGGATATGTTAAACTTTGTTCTTCTTGATTTATAGAACAGAAAAATGGACTGATGATGTTTTGTGATTGAAACTGAGGTTCTTGAGTCTTGTTGTAGTTTGGTATTTTTGGGTCAAGGTCAACAACTCTTCTTCATTTCTTTGATAACAAGTCCCTACCCTTTTAGAGCCAAGTCATTAAACTTATCGCTTTCATTTTTTTTTGAATACAAGTTGCTACTATGCAATACTAGTCAAGTCGCTACTAATGCATTTGAGTCAAGTCGCTACCCATAAGTGACACAAATCGCTACTTGTTAAATAACAAGTCGCTAGGTCAAGTTGCTAGGTCAAGTCGCTAGGTTATTTTCATCACAAAACGCTAACTTGTAAATACAAGTCGCTAGCTGGATATTTGACTTTTTCCGATGAGTTTTCCGACCACTTTTCCGTCTATCTTCATACTTTCCCAGAAAATCTGCATAAAAGATGATACTTTTTGACTGTTTTGACCATGAAAAGTTACCTGATGACCCATTTAGACCACAAATAAAGACCATTTGTATTCACGGATAGTACCAAGAAGTCTGAAAAAAAATGAAAATACAACTAGCAATTTTTGGACATACATATGACTCAAAGGCAGATATTGTTCACATATAAAGACCATGACTTTTAATATTTGACCAAACAAAAAAGATACAATACTTGTTAACCACAGTTTACCCAAATAAAACAATCCGATCACACAAATACACAAAACAAAGTTTCAAACAAATATCAAAACCACAAGAAAAATCATCAAAGCACAACAACTATGGCTAGGGTACCATTTGTAGGATCGTAATATTTATTGTGTTGATGATTCGGGTGGTCTTGGATGATGGAAATACAAGTATGCCATGTTTAGAGAGAGAAAGTAGAGAGATGGGTGTTCTAGTTAGAGACTTGCTTTGCAAATAATGAAAGGTTAGATTAGAAGCATCACCCCTTCCAAGGATGGAAGGGGTATTTATAGTTACAAACTAAACGACCTCCTGACGGCCTGTGGATCAGGTACACAGTGGGTAAAGACCCGTCCTTCCTCCACGGTGTTAATCTAAACTATTCTACGCTACTGACTAACTAAATGACTACTAAATAACGTAAATAATGACACGTCTACGAGCTAACTTATGCTAGATAATATTTGGGGTAACCGACTCTTCACTATGGAATTTCTAATTCCTAACACAGAAAATCAGAACCACTACCATGCCGACACTTAGAACGAAAGGTATGCGTCTTAAAACAAACACCACATAACCAAAGACCCATACGTTTAAACATAACTTCAGCCGCCTCGAAAACAACAAGATTAGTAGCCAGAGAATGTTTGGTAATAGCTAGCGCATCCCCGATGAAATGACGATCATGAAGATGAGTGATCAACGAGGTTTTAGTGAGTCTGTTTCCACTACCATCTTGACAGCCACAAAGGCCCACAAAAGGGCAATGAAACCGCACAATAGCCATAACAACGGAACATAAACTATTTTTTTTAGAAGAAACAAATGAGGTACCGCAACAGTAGAAGGATCCACAAAAGCAACCAAAACTCGCGATAAACCCTACACCCTAGAAGAAATACCAGAAAATAGCACCAAAGAAAAACCACCTGCGGGAGAGAAGACGATACCACAAAGTAACAACAACTATTTTTTGGCCCCACAATGAACCAAAGAAACTGTTATTGGAGCCACAGAAAAGAACCAAAGCAATAACACCAACAGTTTTGAAAACCCAACACAGTACACTTGACGAAACCAGGAAGCAACCAAGACCATAACAATGCTAAAACCAGAAAATGAAATGAAGATGTCACCTGTCCAAAACCAAGAAACAACCAATAACAGCAACAAGGATACAACTTTGTTCTGAACGAAGGAGCAACCAATACACAAGCAACTCGGGCCGAGAACCCGAAAGGAAGACAAAAAGTACTCGAAACCCAGACCACAGATATTCCACCAGCACCAAAAGAAACCTGTAAACCTGGGAAGGACACTCGAAACCAGAAACACTAAAACCTGTGTATGAAAACAGCAAGGTAATGCCTGCCAACCTTTGGAAAACCAAGCCCTAAACGCCTCACAAAAACAAGAAAGAAACCTTACTGCCCCAAACGAACCACGGCCAGAAAGAGAACCCACAACAGCAACAAAACAAGTTACACAGAGATCCCCACAACGACAGCAACCCCAACCAAATCAGGTTTCAAGACAAAACCCTAAAACAATGAGGAAGATAAAAAAACAAAAACCTAAAAGAAAAAAGAATACCGGATCACATAAGAAGCCATGAATCAACAGAGGATGTTGAAAAATAGCGGATCCATTTTGATCAAGACGATCCCAAAGGGAAGGAGAAACGATACCCTATTATTATTATTATTATTATTATTATTATTATTATTATTATTATTATTATTATTATTATTATTATTATAAAACATCACTTCATTAGAAAACGAAAGGAAATTACAAGAAATTAGTGGGGAGCCGAGAAACTAACTGGGCCCCCACTCCTCTAGCAATAGCAAAACAAATCCTACTAAAAATATAGTTAGCACCACGCGCGCCAATATCTTGAGTGACCGAGAACTTTCGGATTCGCTTCAGCAAGGTCACCGCCTCCTTCTCGAGTTCACCAAGAGAAGAGAAAGAGAAGGGGATGAACCCATATCCAATATCAGCGCATTTGGTTTTGTACTTGACACGTTTGCGCTGTGCAGCTTCAATCACGGCACGCCCTGCTACAAAGTCAGTCATACCAGTTTGCGTTAAGGGCGATGACCTAGTGAGATCAACACACACATCAAGACCTCTCTCCCAAGAGTAAAGTAACAAGTCAGCTGGGCTTAGGTATTTTTCCCTCTCTCTGCAGAGCCCGATATCAATTTCTTTATGAGCCGAAACCCCTACCCGGGAGCAGATATCAGCGAGAGTATCAAGCACCATATTATGTCGATGTTTAATACCAATAATACCTGTGCATGATACGGCATGATCCCCATAGATATCACCTGTAAAAACCTTGGAACAAGTAGAGCACGACATCTGAGTGGAGAAAAGGGGAACACCTAGACGATAGCATAAAACACATCGGTAGGTTTTAGCATTCATAGTCTGCCCCAGCCCAACTATCGTGACTACTCTGAGCCAGTCCGAAGTATGGTTTTCCATTTGCGATCTCCATAAGGCCATCTGTCTAGCAGATAAGGTAAGGTGGATTCAGACTCTTTTGTGACACGTGTGAAATATAAATCTGCCAATTTCTTAATGAGTTTAGGGGCAGCAATCTCACAAGAGCTACCCAAAAGGTCGGTCTCCATTTTCTCGTTAAAAACATGCACGACATCATCAAAGGAAGATCCAGAAGTGCCAACATCAGAATGCCGAAGAAGTTCAGTCTGTAGGCTGGCCGATTGGAGTCTAGAAGCAAGGAAGGCATAATTCAAAACATCACCAGCAGCGTATACACCAAGCCCCCCAAATTTAAAGGGAAGAGTGGCCAGTCTCCATTGCCAATTTCCAAGCCCAGGCCCAGAGGCAGTAACAATACGCTCCAAAGAGGAGCGAAGTGCTTCATCGAATGAAATCTGAGCACGTTCAAAGACACGGGGGGAACATGTGCGCATAGAGAAATACGACTTGGAAATGCCAAAGACATGCACAGAGAAGCAACAACTCACAATGGGGATCATTAAGCTTAGCAACAGCGTCCATAAGTTCAATGGTTTTAGAAACTCGTTTCAAAACGAGCTTACTATTAAACTCAAGGTCTACACCAACAGGCCTACCTAAAAATTTTACACCATGCAGAGGCCGGGCAATATTAGGGGGGAAAACACCTTCGATTCTGCTTCTAGGATCTTTCCTTGGCCCAAAACCTCAGTTTTATCGACGTTGAGGTGCAAACCATAACGAGGTCCATTTATCATAATGAGCTCCAAGGCTTTCCCAACAAACAGAGTATCTCCAATGATCGTACCATCATCTAGGTACCAAGCTTGAAAGGGGAGGGAAAAGGAGTCTTTGTTCTTGTGAGCCAAAGGATGTAGCACCAACGCAAAAAGGAGAGGTCCAAGAGGGTCACCTTGCTGCACGCCTTGGTGTGACCATAAAGTGTGTTCCCCATAATATAATCTGGCTGGGCTGGAGTAGCAAAATTCAACCCAACGTGATATGGCAGGACAATGTAGGCGAACCTCTTGTAACATAACCCCACGGTCCACCAGATTGAAGGCGTTTTTGAAATACACCAACAACATCGAAAGACCCACATCATCACCACGGTCTTCAACAAGCCGATTCACAGCATGGAGAATGACCTCCCCTCCTCCAGAAACCCCAACTCCAAACTGTAGATCATTCAAGTATCCATCTAAAGAGTGGCCAATCATAGAAGCTCCCACCTTGGAGACTAAACACCTCCAGACAGTCCCCACCGCAATAGGACGGATACCACCACCTGGTTTGATCAGCGGTGTGAGAGGAGCACTGGCAATATACTCGCCTAAAGCCTTAGGACACTAACCATCAAGAAAAAGATTTACCACCTGGGTGATGGAGTTGATTAACTCATCAGATATAGCCACATCAACACCGCTAAAACAATCCAATAGTCAAGTTGGGCGCGTAAACCATCTCGACCACAAGACGTACCACGAGGGAAACTCTTAATCATGTCAAGAACCACAGCAAGAGATGCAATGAGGTTATGATGATCAATAGGTATATCAGGCAGTGAAGGAGCAGACTTGAAGGGATGCTTAGCCTTAAGGTCCTCAAGGGTAGTATCATTGTAAGGAGCAACAGCTGAAGAAGAAAGAACTCTGACAGCAGCAGTATAATGACCATCAGAAATCTTCCTCCTACATTGCTTGACATTACGCTCACCCAAATCCAAGTTTTCCTCCTCAATATTAAACCAAGTAGGGGAGGTGATAACGCTACACGCGTCGTTCAGGGTCAAAGGAACGTCCTTTTCGTCGAGCAAGTTTTTCAACACCCTAGGCAGTGAACCTAATCGTTGTAGTGTAGTATTAGGGTAAGACACGGGTATTGATATCGTTCTCTAGGGGAATAGGAATGCTAGTAAGAAGTTACTACGCTAAGGTTGGGGTTGAAGAAGATTATTTTTTATCTTTTTTATGTTTTTTTGAAAATTGAAAGGTACGAATCTCGGGGTATTGGATTTGGGGGGTTGGTATTACTACCGATTACTCTACTTATCTAATTATCTAACCTAAGGTGTATGTAGTCTATGACTAATTATTGTGTGCTCGTATGATAGTTTAAAGATGTGTTTACTTAGGTTTTACTACTCCTTAATTATCTCCTATTGGTGGTTGAATTGTCACGTCCTTATTCCTAATTGCGTTGTGTGTCTAAGGTTGTAGGGTATGCGTTTCTCCCTAACTCTTTGAACTCACCAAAGGGTCTCGTCTACAAAACCTACTCGGGATGATAAACTCCTACTCTAAGGCACTCTTTGGATGGTTTAGCTTACAACTACTCAAGGAGTCATATTCTAAGGTTCACAAAGATTTAATCAAGCATTAAGTACTCAACGAATGATCTATCGCATTTCTAGATCATTAATCAACTAAGATAAGAGACAACCAATCAATATTCAATAATTAAGTTTCATATTCCCTAAGCAAACACACAGGTAAATTAGCTGGACATGGAGAACATGCAAGCATACACACAAATAATCAAAGACATAATTATATTAATGAAGTAAACACTTATCTTGATGTAAGATAGGGTTTGGAACCCTAAAATACTGTACAAGACAGCCTTGGTTCGGTTTAGGTTTTTACTCCAAAAGACTACCCACTAAAAACTAAAAAATTCGGATTCTATATATAAGATTACACTTGCGACGGCGTCACCTTATGTTTTGTGATGCCGTCGGATCTCCGTCATTAGGGTTTCGTCTTGGCCACGTTAGACTTACGACGGCGTCACCTTATGTCTGTGATGCCGTCCTCTTCAGCTTCTGACGCCGTCTGGATTGCATCTAGGCCGTCTGAGTTGCGACGGCCTACTCTTTTATAACCTGACGTCGTCGCTTGAAATTGGGAGTTTTGGCTTCTGAGCCGTCACAGAAATCTCCGATGGCGTCGCATATAACACCTGACGCCGTCACCTTGTGTTCTCAGCAGCTTTGAGTGTCTCGATTCTGACTTTGACCATTTTCTTCGTATATTTGCGCCTTTTCATCCAAATAAGTTCCTTTTCAGCATTTTGCCTTCAAGAGACCTAAAAAGTGAAAAGGAACGATATTAAGCAATAACGGATACAAAAGTGATCAAATAAGGGCTTAAACGACCCCTTAAAAAGGTACCTTTTAAAACCTTATCAAATATCCATACACTTGGTATTTGCTTGTCCTCAAGCAAATGTGCTTTTAGCCAATTAATTTATAAGTTAGGGGTCATGAAGCAATGGTTCAAAATGGTCCACAACACATATAAGCCCTGCAAAAGTCATAACAAGCACGGAAATTACATACTAGCACCTCACATGGGGTGTTTGGATACTCACATCTCTCTCGGGTGTATATGAAATATAACAAATTGGAAATGGAAGATAAACACTCATTAACCGGTCCTAGTACATAGATTACCATATGCTTGATAATAGATCAAACCTCCATCGCTTTGGCGTAAGCACCTAGCAAAGACTATCAAAGAGGTCTTTAAAGGGTTGTAACGTTAGGCTTACGGTAGGGAAACAAGGGTTTGGTGGGATAGGCTTTTTAGTGGTGGCAAGTCAAAAATCTCTATGTTACAAGCATACGAAGAATGGCGTTGCTAAGCCAAGACTCGACACTCTAAACTCTAGCTGACTAAACAAAACAAACAAAAATTTAACGGATAGATGTAGGATGGTAGCCCGTATGTTTTTTTTTTTTTTTTATACACTTTTACTCTACCATCCTCTACGGTAACATAAAAAAGGTAGGGATTTATAGGCACATCCCTACACTTGAGTTTTTATTACTCTAACACTAATTTGACCCGAATTGAAAAGATCAAAACACTTGGGGTACATTATTACGCAAACAAAGGGAATTTGAATTTAACGTTCCCTTCCCGTCATTTCATAAAATTTAACTTTTCCCATGAATCCCAATCGTCCCAAAACTGTATACAAAGGATATGACTCGACTTAGCAACTCATGCAAGCAACCAGATAATTGAACTAAGGGTTTAGGGTGATAACAATAATGCACTAAAAGTGAGTGCATATAGGGTAGGCTAAGGCGATTTGGGTGTATATTTGGGGGTGGGGTGTAAACAATGCTCTTCATTGATATTCCGGAAAAAACCGAAACATCACGAGAAAGGATAGGCTCTGAGGGGTTAAATAGGGGTATCGTGTACTAAAGATGAGTACAACGCAAAGGGTGTGGGGGAATTACTCAACCGATGTGGAAGAAGTAATTATATTATGGGTATCAAACAAGGGTTATCCTAGTGCCTCTTATCATTTAGTTATTCCTAACTACACAAGTGTAGTCTCACTAGCGATCTCGGAATGCATCACAAAACAAGTTCTAGAATCTAATATACTACCGGTTCACACTCTAAGCATTAAAGATTAATGCTTTAATTCCTACTAATCTAAGGGCGGTCCTCATATTTTGGGTGGAATTTAGGTGGTAAAGGGTTTTTGTGCTAGTCATGCAACTTCCTATCCGTGAGACGCTTTTGTTAAGACTAATGGCCCACTCCTATATGTCATGAAAAATTTTAAATTTGGTGCCAAAATTACCCTAACCGACATTTTCTCATGGTTTATTACACAAATACAATTGGACAAAGCAAATAATCAAGGATAAGCATAGTTTCAAAGTTCCCGTTTTATTTTCCCTCCCTACACTTAAACTGAACATTGTCCCCAATGTTCCCTGAAAGTATCAAAGTTATGATAATGGAAGGTAATTAAAAACGAAAGAAACTAGTACTCCCCTGATTAGCTCGGTAGGATCCGTGTGAAGTGGTGGTTAAATCCTTTCCAAGAAGAATTTATGCGTGAAAAGCTCCTTCCAATCTTATGTAACTTCTTCTTAATAAATTAAACCTGCACACTTGAAGAAAACAAATGAAACCTTCGCGTAAAATCGGCGGTAATAATATATATAAGACTCGATTTAAACTAGGATATAATGCTTGTGGAATGGATGTTTACAGAATTTCTAGAAAATTAAGACCTGGAAAATTCCAAAATTTTATAAGTGGCTCAGAAAACGAGAGAAAAGTAATCTGTTGTTTTTACTCCTTCCTGACGCCGTCAGGTTGTGATCCTGACGCCGTCAGGTTATCCTGACAAAAACTGGTCTGCGATTTTCTGGAAAAAATTCTGGAAAATTTACATCTTTAGAATCTGGAAAAATTTCTGCAAAACATCCATTATGACTCGATACAAGCATTTGACTCGAACAAACACATAAATATATCTTTTAGTTAATTGTGATTCTCATGTTTAAGTTTCTTTTGAAAACGTGTGTAATCCTCCCTACACTTATCGTTTATGTAAAATACCTTTATATGCAATTAAGACGAGGTTAAAAACAAAATAAAGCATTTTTACAAATTTAAACATGAGGATAAACAATTAATAAAAGATATATGACACTAACAAGCAAACAATTAATCATGGGTTGCCTCCCACGAAGCGCTTTTCTTTATTTAAGAGTCTTGTAGCTAGACTCGTAGTCGTGCTCCTACGTTGCCTCACGCACGCTCTCGTGCTCATATTTAAGCCATTCCAATGCTCTTTCATTCTTTTTGTAATCATCTCCTAATTCAAGGCATTTTTTGTAATACCGCTTAGTCTTCTCATATGGGTACCTAAGCCCACTTTGCTTATCCCTTTCACTAAGCAATGGAATAGGGGTCATTCTATTACAAGCCTCAATGTCCTTATGTTTAAACCTAGGATGAGCGCGTGGCATTTGGTAGATGAAATCTTCAACTTCATCAGAGAATGTAATTAGACCATCAACCATCCGTTCATTCAACCTAGTCAATTTTTTGAAAGGTTTTCCAAAAATTACTTGAGTGAGGTCCTTATCAATAAATTCTCCTAAGTCTTCTAAGACCATGAACTCTACCAAATAAGCAAAACTTCCAACAAACACGTGCAAATGAGTGACTGCTTCAACAACATTGTTCCTTTGATAAGTTAACTCATTGATCTTGATCTTATTGTATAAGTCTCTTGAGATTAAGTTCAAAGGCAAGAATGAATTCAAATAAGCATCGAACCCCTCTAGTCCTATTTTGAAAGGGAATTGCATGTTAAAGGGGCCATCTTTCTCAACCCAACACCTAGGGTCAAAACATTGGGAGGGGTCTTCCTCAATTTCAAAACTAACTCCATTAATGACCTCCCCGCTATCAAGTGCTTCACCATAGTCAAGTTCCTCGTCAAAATCTGAGTCATAGAAAGGACTTTGTTGTTGCCAATTTATCTCATTATGCCCTAGGTGATTTCCAAAATGGTGAATAGGTGAAGGGTTTTGTGGGGTTGCGTTCTCAACCTCGAGATTGGGAACGGGTAGAGTGAAGAATCTTCAGTGGAAGATACGTATCATGGTGAGTGATGGTTTTTTTTACGAACAAAGGTCACAAAGAACGGGGATAGACTAAGAGAAAGCTAAAAATGAAAAAAAAAATTACTTGATAGGAATCAAGCAAAGAAACCTAAACGAGGTGGACTACTAACTAGCTATTCTATTCCCCAGCAGCGGCACCAAAAACTTGATAACGCTACACGCGTCGTTCGGGGTCAAAGGAACTTCCTTTTCGTCGAGCAAGTTTTTCAACACCCTAGGCAGTGAACCTAATCGTTGTAGTGTAGTATTAGGGTAAGCCACGGGTATTGATATCGTTCTCTAGGGGAATAGGAATGCTAGTAAGAAGTTACTACGCTAAGGTTGGGGTTGAAGAAGATTATTTTTTATCTTTTTTATATTTTTTTTGGAAATTCAAAGGTACGAATCTCGGGGTATTGGATTTGGGGGGTTGGTATTGCTACCGATTACTATACTTATCTAATTATCTAACCTAAGGTGTATGTAGTCTATGTCTAATTATTGTGTGCTCGTATGATAGTTTAAAGATGTGTTTACTTAGGTTTTACTACTCCTTAATTATCTCCTACTGGTGGTTGAATTGTCACGTCCTTATTCCTAATTGCGTTGTGTGTCTAAGGTTGTAGGGTATGCGTTTCTTCCTAACTCTTTGAACTTACCAAAGGGCCTCGTCTACAAAACCCACTCGGGATGATAAACTCCTACTCTAAGGCACTCTTTGGATGGTTTAGCTTACAACTACTCAAGGAGTCATATTCTAAGGTTCAAAAAGATTTAATCAAGCATTAAGTACACAACGAATGACTTATCGCATTACTAGATCATTAATCAACTAAGATAAGAGACAACCAATCAATATTCAATAATTAAGTTTCATATTCCCTAAGCAAACACACAAGTAAATTAGCCGGACATGGAGAACATGCAAGCATACACACAAATAATCAAAGACATAATTATATTAATGAAGTAAACACTTATCTTGATGTAAGATAGGGTTTGGAACCCTAAAATACTGTACAAGACAGCCTTGGTTCGGTTTAGGTTTTTACTCCAAAAGACTACCCACTAAAAACTGAAAAATTCGGATTCTATATATAAGATTACACTTGCGACGGCGTCACCTTATGTTTTGTGACGCCGTCGGATCGCCGTCATTAGGGTTTCGTCTTGGCCACGTTAGACTTGTGACGGTGTCACCTTATGCCTGTGACGCCGTCCTCTTCAGCTTCTGACGCCGTCTGGATTGCATCTAGGCCGTTTGAGTTGCGACGGCCTACTCTTTTATAACCTGACATCGTCGCTTGAAATTGGGAGTTTTGGCTTCTGAGCCGTCACAGAAATCTCCGACGGCGTCGCGTATAACACCTGACGCCGTCACCTTGTGTTCTCAGCAGCTTTGAGTGTCTCGATTCTGACTTTGACCATTTTCTTCGTATATTTGCGCCTTTTCGTCCAAATAAGTGCCATTTCAGCATTTTGCCTTCAAGAGACATAAAAAGTGAAAAGGAACGATATTAAGCAATAACGGATACAAAAGTGATCAAATAAGGGCTTAAACGACCCCTCAAAAAGGTACCTTTTAAAACCTTATTAGGAGGGTTCAGCTAAAACCTCTCTAACAAGCTGCAAACTACCACCAGACGTACCCCAAGACCGAATGGCATTAGCGATATATTCTTCTTGACGCTGGCGCTTAGTAGCAGACCTACACTCCATGTTACTCCTCGGGCAAAAGGTTTTAAGGAGACAAAGAGGTAAGGCTAACAGGCTAACCCAACAAGAGATGTCTTCAGGTGTGCAGATCACCTAATCAAGAGCTCCTTTCAAAACATGAGAGAATCCCAAATGGCACTTTGGAGGGATGGATTTGACAGTGTGCAACCCTTTAGCGAGCAAGGTGTCAAGTAAGTGTAAATCAAAACTAGAGTGCTCTTCCAAAACCAAATCTTCAACGCAAGCGAGCTGAATTGAAGAGGGAACTTGTGGCTTGGCGAGATCAAATAACACAAATCTAACAACACCATCCCCGCAATCGGGGGGTGACACAAAATCAGATCCGTGTCGACGTTTGGAGCGAAGAGTATGCGTCTTAAAACAAACCCCACACAACCAAAGACCCATACGTTTCAACGTAACCTCAACAGCCTAAAAAACAACCAGATTAGTGGCCAAAGAAAGTTTGGTAGTGGCTAGCGCATCCTCATTGAAATGACGATCACGAAGATAAGAAATCAATGAGGTTTTGGTAAGCCCATTCCCACTACCGTCTTGACAACCACTTAAACCAGCAAAGGGAGAATGAAACCGAATAATAGCCATAGAGTTTTTTTTGTTTGTTTTTTTTTTAATACCGCAAGAAAAAAACCTAATACTAAATTAAATGAAATTAAAAACAAAGTACAGCCATGTGTTGAATGGACGAGAAAAACAATAAAAAATCAGTGCGGCCCCACCAATATAAAACATAACCAAAGTATTGAAAGGCAAGTCGCTGCCTGAAATGGAAAAGTCAACCGCATGGGCCCCACCAACACAAAACACAGCCAGAGGTTTTGAACCAAGTTGCTACCAGAACTGGAAAAATGCAAGTCGCTACCCTAAAGCAAGCAAACAAACCACTTTTTCCAGAATTCTGTGTCAAAACACAGAACACCCAAGTCGCTACCACAGCCAGATTGCAAAGCCAACCCAAACCCGAACCCAAAGATGTATCGGTTTTCTGATGAGATCACCACGAGCAAAACAACCCGTTTGGTAGGAACAGATAACACCGCAACCAACCGGAATCAAACAAAGCTCAAAATAAAAGGAAAGTGGACTAAACAAAGGAGAAGAAGAAAGAAACCCAGCAGGTCGCTAGGGATAAAACTTATATAAAACTTTGAGGTTGAAGAAACGAAGGAATCATAATTCAACGGAGAGAGTTGAAGTATGATGACGGGAGACACAGCGAGATCAAGATGATCCCATGGGGTTGCTAGGATCGCCCACACAGGGGAGAGAAACCCAATGTTTATTATTATTATTATTATTATTATTATTATTATTATTATTATTATTATTATTATTATTATTATTATTATTATTATTATTATTATTATTATTATTATTATTGTTGGATCGATATACTTTAATCAAACTATCTTAACTAGCTTGTTAAGGTTTAATAACCTCGGATAAATCCTAAGTTATTAACAAAGAAACACTGAGTAATCTTTATTAAGTACGCGGAATTTACTTAACAAAGCTAAGAAGAATAACCTTTATTATAAACTCTAAATCTGCTTATTATGCAGATACTCTAATACAACTCTAAGATTAATCGAACTTTTCTCTAAAACTCTAATTCTAAAATCGTAAGTCATATCTCTAATGCCAATCTAGGAGTCCTTTTATAGGCTCAAGGATATCCTAGTCGGTTTACAATTGATAACCTTGTACGACAAGTAATCTAAACATAGAATACAATTCTTTCCATAAACGAATATAACAGTTCTTTTGTTCTTGCAGTACTTTGACTTCATATTGCAGAACTTTGACTTTGTCTTTAACAAGACTTTGAGTCTTTAACTTCTTCCAAGATACTTTGCAACTTACAAGACTTTGATATCTTCAACTTTGATATCTTCACAAGACTTTCATATCCCAACAATCCTCCCTAACTTGAATTCTACTTGCTTGACTTCAAGTTCCTTTGTGAATATATCTTTAACAGACTTCATCTTTTTAAAACGGATTGTTTCTTAGTCTTTAAGCTTTTATCTCTCAACATATGTTCTTGTCAAAGTATCTCTTAGAATTGTTCTCTTTACTGAAGATCCAGCAAGCTCCATCTTTTCGAAACACAAAGAACATATGACAATTTGTACATTTAGTTTAAGTTGCATACTATTCTCATCACTTTCAAGTGAATCATTGAAAAATTAATGGATTTAGAACTCTTTACCAAAGCCATTATCTCTAGAGTAGCCAAATGTTTTGGTGTGTAAGACCATGGTACATTGATAACCATATGATTTTTAGCAAACCACCACCTATCAACAGATTTGTTTTGTCTTTACCAAAAGCAGTACCCTTCGGACTAGTTAGTTCTTCTTATCTAATGGTGAACTAATTACCAATAATGGTTTTTCCACAGCCTTTACCACAAGCCATTTTCTTGTGGGCTAGCCAACTCTTCACATTACTGATATGGTGAGTTGAATACCATCCAAATTATTAGCAAGTTGTCAACTAAAAACGGATTTGATATATCTTTACCAGAGCCGTTTGCTCATGGATTAGTCAATCCTTTTGTTACCATGGTGGATTGATAACTTATTGATGTTATCATCACAAAAACCATTTATTAAACCTTTATTTCAAAATATTTATTACTTAGCAACAAGGTTTCTTCTAAAATTTATTTAACTGGTTTAGTTCAAAACAAGATACTTTGATGAAAGTATTCGATCGACAGATACTTTGAATAAAAATACTGATATATCAAAAAGTATTTATTCAAATAAAATGCATACCGCTTATTGATCATTCTCAGCAATGGTAGTCCAGTTTATAAACAAGTTGATAACCATGCAAGAAGTTTCATTATCCTCTTCCACTTCCAATCCATGCTCTAGCATTCTTCTCATGAGCTCAACTGTGAGAGGATATCTTCTTTCTGCAAACATGTGTATCATTGTTCCATTTTCTAGTTCCAAAACATGAACTCCAGATTCTTCAAAGAATCTCCAGCAAACTATTTCCCGGCTTTCTTGATTCTTCCAGATATCATCAGACTCTCTTCTTCAGCTTTCCCATAAAGTTATAAGATCACAATGTAAAATCAAACCAATCCCTTCCAATGGATTATTTTCAAAGTAAGCCTTCACAACATGATATAAGTAGAATAGGTCTACTCTATCTATAATATGCAAGAAATCCCATAGCCTATTAAAGACTTTGAAGCTTTCATCTTCTTTATGAAAAATCATATAATCTCCATTCTTGGATTTCACAACTTTAAAAACACTGATCTTTTATCTGTTCATCTTCATGTTATCATCTTCCTTTGTATAATCAAAATCTACCACTCTGAGATAATTCTTCAATTCATCTCTAGTCTCAGATCTTAATTCAACCTTTTCTTTCTTTGAAAAATGAACATCTGTAACTTCAGTTTTTCTTTTTCTCTTTAAGCTCTTCTTCCTTTCAGATTCAGTCCAATGAGCTTCTTCTCTAAAGTCTTTAATATCGGCAACACTCTTCTTATAAGTCTTGTTTCACATCATAAAGTCTTTGCATATCAACATAGTTTAACTTCTGCAAACCCTTATATCCTCGACCTTTTAAATAAGCCATCATAGCATTCCTATCCTTAGCTAAATTAGGTCTTCTTGGCATATATCTAACAGGTGTAGGGGACTGTAAAGGTTCAGAAGCTTCAACATCTAATTTATCTTGCACCTTTTGAGCTGCTTTTCTATTCAGAGCTTCTTGAGCTTCCTGTTCTTTTCTATCTTGAGCATCTAACTCTTCTTGAACTTTTCTAGCTGCAGCTTCATTCCTAGCAACTTCAATTGCTCTAAGTTCTGCCAAAGTGAGTTTCTTTTCTTTGTTTCAACCAGAATACCTTTCCCTTTATCTTTTGGATCAATTGAAGGTTGAGAAGTTCTTGGTTGTTCTTCTTCTTGTACATCTCTAATAGTAACTCCTCCTCTTGGTTGTGACAAATCTAATATTGTAGCAATTAATTCATCATCACTTGCAGAGTAAATGGGTTTGAATGTAGCTTCCTCCTCTTCTTCTATAACAATTGTAGAAGGACCAGCATCTTCTTCAAAATTCAATACCCTTGGTGTAATTACTTCTTGACTAAATGTATCATGAAAAATATTACTTTGATGTTCAGTACCTTGAATATCAGTACCTTGATGTTCATACTTTGAATATCAAGTACTTTGAACTTGCACTTCCTCGAATCAAATAATCTTTTCAGCAGTACTTACAGATTCTTTCTTCTTCGCAACATCTTCTTTCAAATTTTCCTTTTCTAAATTCCTCCCCAAGTTGACAGAAGATGATTTAGGAACCTTCTTTCGTTTTCTTTAACCCATAAGTTGAAACCTTGAATATATGGTTTAATAAAATTCCTCAACCAAACATACCTACGTTTCAATTTCCTAAGTGCTTTAGCTTGAAACTCAACAGTTTTGTTCAATCTAACAAGCTCCCTTGTCAAAGCATAATTATCCAAAGTCAATCCTTGTGAATGTTCTTCTAAAACAGGAACAGAATGTTGTGGAGATGGAGTAGGTGTTCTTTCAATCTCTGCTTGAACCTCAGGGCTTGGAGAAACAGTACCTTGTAAAGATGCAGTACCTTCAATGGAATCAGTACTTTTAGATGCAAGATTATGAGGCAAAGACTTTGTGAAGCAGATCTTGGAGAAACAGAACTTTGTGAAGCAAGTACCATGTACGTAATCGAGCTTCACTTTCTTCATCCTCTCCAAACTTCATTACGCAGCTTGAACAACTTTCATCATTGTAGAAGTTAATGGAATATCTCCACCTCTGAACAAAGCACTTCGCCTAGCCATAAATGTAAAGATTTTGGCTTGTTTCACAATAATAACAAAGTAGCGGTTTTGGAACATCATCCAATTGCTTGTTTAAGAAAACCTGTACAAACCTTGGGTACATTAGCCATTTTGACCCAGAGGATATATGTGATAGCATCCCATCCAAAATAAGCTTTGAAAAATTAAACACTCTGTCAGTAGCTAGTCCAACCACTGCAGATGCTATATTAGACCCAAACTGCTCCCAAGAAGTACTTTTAGAACTTATGCAATGAAGCAAGACATGAATCAAGAACATCCATTGAGGACAGAATAATGCTTTCTTGAATGTTTGTTCTGTTAAAGATCCTTCATAACCAAGATTCCGAAAAGTATCCCAAATCAGTTGCTTGTCAAATCGAATAGACCCATCTTCATCTCCAAATAATAAATCTTCCGAATAGAGGTTTCGTAATCTTGATAGTCCGTCCAAAGAATCTGTAGATCTAATATACTATTCATCCTCCTCCATGTTATCTCTAGCATTAGCCCAAAATTCTTGAATCCATGGTTCAATAACATCCGTTCAACCAAAAGAGCATAACTAATAGACGACCAAGTAAGATAATCAACAATATCATAAAAAGCCATATTCGCCTCAGTCTTGTCCAAATTAGCCACCATATTGTGCTTAGAAACAGTTAAACGATTCGCCATTTTTGAATGAGTGAGCACAATAAAGATTTTATTGAAGAATAAAGAGATGGTGATCGGGAGATAAGTATGGAAAAGATGTAAAGTAATAATATGAGAGGGAAAATCGGAAAGTAGTTATTTATAGGTAGGATTTGAAAAAATCACAGCCTATAATAACAAAGTTACCGTTATTATCAATTACCCATCAATATTACCGTTGGAACAATACTTTAATACGACAAACAAGATTTCCACATAAGCAGTACTTTCCCAAGCAAGACTTTCCAAGCAAGATTTCGGAAAAACAATACTTTGCCAAAATTTCTTCATATAAACTAAGTATAAACAAGCATCCTCCCCTCAAGCAATACACAGGACTATACTAACACCTTATAGTCCTCCCCTTAAACGAAGCTTAGTAGTTAATCATTCCAATGCTCACGACCAAGTGATTGAATCGTGACACATCAAAACCTTTTGTAAGTAAATCATCTACATTGTCATCCGTGTGAACCTTAACTACATTGATGAGCCTATGCTCATAACAATCTCTGATAAAGTGATGCCTAATCTGAATATGCTTTGTCTTGGAATGATACACAGGATTCTTAACAATACAAATTGTACTCTCATTATCAATATTGATAGGAGTATTTTTGAAATTGAACCCATAGTCCAAGAGTTGATTCTGCATCCACAAAACTTGACCACAACAACTTGCAGCAGCTACATATTCAGCCTTCAGATGATGTTGCTGCAATTGTCTGCTTTTTGCATTGCCAGGAGACTAGCCTTCTTCCAAGATATAAATTTGAGAGACTGACAACAAGTTGAACTTAAGCTCCTTCACATATCTGACATTCTCAAAATCGATTCTTCCAGCTTTAATTGTTCCTTTCCCAGTAATCCTTCCTCCATTGGGATCATTCCCAAATGCAACTTTTCCTCCACTAATCTTCATAAAATCGACAGATCTCTTTGTCTCCAGTGATACTTCCAGAGCAACCACTATCCACAATAAGATGATCTTTAAGCTCCTCTTCCTGGGTTGCCCGCACATAAAGAAAAGAATTAGAAACTTTTAGGAACCCAAGCCATTACTGACTTGTGTTCCCCTTGTGGAGTTACAAACTCAAATTCTTTGAGAATGTAATTCCCACTATCTTTCAAATGATGATCCAAAATTATCTTTTGATTTTTAGCATGTGGATTTTCAAAACTTTCTGGTTTTTCAACATAAATCTCTTTCACCGATTTTTAGCATTTTCTTGGGTCGCACAAACATCTGATTCACTTTTGTTGAACGTCGTTTGTCTCTCTGTAGTACTTTCCCTTTTAACCCATTCTGTTTTAACACTTGGTTCCTCTGATCTAAATCTCCTATGTGAATTGGAATACCTTCTAGGTTGATAGTGAGATTGGCTAGAATTACTATACCAAGTATTGTGATCGTACCTTGTTTTGTCCGAAAGCGCGACTTTGTGAAAGTATCTAGAGTTAACAGTACTTTGGAAAGTACTGTGAGATAAAGGTCTTCTGTGTGGGTATCTATGATCCGATGTGAAGTTTCGTGATTAACCCTATTTGAATTAGTCCAACCTGGTTTGTACTCTCTAGGTTTCTGGTTGGCAGTCCTGTTCTTTGGAAATTTTCTAAGGTATTTTGAGTGATGTTCACAATCCTAAATTAGATGAGTAGGACTAAAACACACAAAACACAGCTTTGACCCATACTGTCAAAATGACATTTTCTATGTCTATGCCCAAAATTATTTTGCCTTCTTGGTGAGTGATTAAACTTGTTTTGACCAAAATTATCCCAAAAGGTTTAGCATCTTGTTTTGAAAAGGTTTTGAAGAAGGTACTGCTTGTGGAGCAGTGCTTTGATTTAAAGGTACTGCTTGATTTTGAACACCGTTTTCAACAGTTTCTTTGGGTGTTTCAGACCTAGATTTAGCAACTAGCTTTTTCCTAAACTCTAGACTGTCTATTCCAAAACGAGAAACATCAGGCCTAAGGGGTTGATGAATGCCAGTAGGATGTGGAACAGCATGATAATCATTAGCTTTCTTATATGCGGGAGGTGAGTCACTTAATGAACCATCATTACTAGATGTATCTACATAATTAATGAGTTCTTCATCATTAGTGGTTATATCCTCATACTCACCTTCATCCTGATTACTAGATTGGTTTTCTTCTATCTTACTAAAATCCATACCAAAACCTAATCCAGTTTTAAGATAAGCTCTTTGCTGTTTTTGAATATAAGAAACATGTGACAGACCAGCTTCACCCCAAGCAGCAAACTTAGCTAACAAATCATCTCTTTCCTTAGTTAATTTCTCAATTTCAGCAATTTTACAGTTTAATTTCCATTCACTAAGCTTTAACTGGTAATCCTGTTGTGCATATTTTTCAGCCCAAGCTACTTCATTAGTTTCATGTGCTAAAATTTTGGCTTCCATAGATTCTAAGGTTATTTGATAACCTGCTTGTGACAATTCGTATTTTCAAGTCATTCTCAAAACATTACTCATGCTTCATTATTTATCATTTATCGTGAACTAGGTTTACGAGCATCAAATTCACGTAACCGTAATGGTTTAGCTGTGAATTCATGATCATATCATCGAGGTCATTTCATATAGACTAAGTTTAGTCTACATTTTATTAACATCATTGTCATCATATTAGTTCATGCATGGTTTTGCATTTTACAATAAACGTATAATTTTTATATTAAATAAACGTTATCGCGTAATTAATTATTTTGAACAATTGATCCGTTACTTCCAAAAATTTTCCCGATATATTTTTATACTCATATTAAGTTATAAAAATAATATTATGAGTTTACCCAGTGTTTTAAATTTATTTTGTATATAAATTGTTATATTACAACGGTTTTCTTAAATTCGACACGATTATTATTATATCACTCAAATTTTGCAAGAAATGTATTATTATAATTTTTATGTCCTAAAAATATTTTATCTTGACCCGTGAAAATTTATTTTATCCAACGCTACCCTAAAATATTCACAAGTGACTACAACTTACCACTTAACTTCAAATATCTTACAAGTTATTATACTTAAACAATTTAAAAAAAAAAACAATAAAGAGTGAATGACAAACCCCCCTTGTCGACAAGGGGGGATGAGTCATGAAAGTTTTGCAAATAATATCTAAGTACTCATGTATCATCTCATTTCATTTCTTTTATTTCACAAATACAAAAGATCCAAAAACCATATTTCTTTCTCTTTCTCTCTTCCAATTCGGCAGCCAAGACCAAGAGAAGGAAACATCAAATTTTCAAGACAAAATTTATTAAACTCTAGTATCATTTGTTGCATAGGTTTTGTAATACAAACCTCAAGTGATTAGGAAAACCCTTTTGTCCTTAAACCTCATCATATCTCTAGTAAGCATTCATATTCATATTTTTATTTCATATTCATTGTTATGGTCATATCATTTTATTTGAGAAACATGCAAGTTATGTGATGTTTATACCACTTTTTCATGTTTTTAAGTGTTAAATATATATAATCCATCCTATAAATTACTCCTTGTTATATATAATTTTTGGTGATGTCTAGGAACCCATGACACCCTAAGAAGGTGTATGGTAGGATTAGAATAGCTTCGGAGTTGTTTTAAATGGGTTAGAATAGGTTTGGCGCGAGAAAAACTCATTTCGACACGTTTTGAAAAGGGTCTGTCCTTATTTTGAAATTCTGGAAAATCCGACAGTAGACAAAATTTTTTGGCCTAGATATTTAGAAAATATACTTTAAAACGAAACCGTGGCCGCTTGAACGGATTAAAACGGAGCTATAACGAAGAAGTTATGAATTTTTCAAGTTGGCGACGAAAAATGTAAATTTCTGGAAATTTCAGCAAACAATATTTATTTTGTACGAGTCAAAAATGAAGCTTGGACGTTGTAAATTATGTCGACTTGTTAAAAATATGTTAGTATACTTTGATACCAAGCTAAGGATCTTTAAAACGTAGAAAACGGATTTGTAACGATTAAATTATACACGTTTACAAAAGTTGCCGTAACTATTATCATATAAGAAAAACTATAACACATTTCTAATAAACAAGTTTTGCGGCAAAAACTAGTTACCAAGTTAAAGGTTGTTTTTAACATTGAATTAGAACTTTTTATAAAGTGAAGTCTTCTAGTAAAAGTGAAATCGCCAAGTATACTTTCCAAAATGTCCGATAGTTTGATTAGCGGAGTTGTAATGAATTAATTACGGTTGCTTAAACTTTGCCGAAAAACCATCCTTAAACTATATTTTGGACTAAAAGTATCATACTTAACCGCTATTTTTCTTTATGTTCGAGACCTCTAGGATTAAAACTCATGTACTTAAACTTTGAGATTATCATACAAGCTTCCCAAAACCGTTGAATTTGTTTCTTAACGCTCGACGTGCACCATTTTACGACTAGCTTTTAGAGGCCGTTTTTGTCATTTTCATGGACATTTCAAGGACATTATTTTACGACGAAAAGTTATAATTTCACAATAAATCATTAAATGATTATCGTCGGATATCATTTCAATGTAAATACAAGTAAAGTAATTTAAAAATAGTCAAGACGTTAAAAGATTATATTTTCGACGAGAAGTATTGTTTTCAAAAATTCATAAGTGGTATAAATATCATCCGAATTGCATGCATAACATTACATCATGACTTATTACATATCATATCATTCATAATAGGGCAGTTTCGAGATTCACGCTACATTTCAGTTTATCCACTTTTGTCATCATAATCATTGCAACAGGTGAGTTTCCATAGCCCCATTTTCAATTGTTTTAATGCTTTTATTAAACTCTTTGGGGGAGATACATGCTCATCAACATTTATGACATTCATGATTATTTGAAACTACATGTTTATCTGAACTGAATGTTTAGTCATACGAAGTAACAGATTTGCCATGCTTAGAATTGTCGTGGTATAATCATTGGACTAATTGTCGTGGTATAATCATTGGGCTAATTGTCGTGGTATAATCATTGGGCTAATTGTCGTGGTATAATCATTGGACTAATTGTCATGGTATAATCATTGAGCTAATTGTCGTGGTATAATCATTGGGCTAATTGTCGTGGTATAATCATTGGGCTAATTGTCGTGGTATAATCATTGAACTAATGGCCTTGGAACGATTTGAAATTATACCAATTATGTGTTATATCAAGTAACTATTGATACATAAAGTTATATACTAGAATGTGAATTCATTTGACATCATGCATTTGAACATAAACATTCCATATTTTGGCAATGGGTTGTGAACACACAGGTTGCAAGTTTTGTATGGCGTAAACTGGAACTGAGTGGATTTATAATGCCTTTGCTGCATAAACGATTTTGAAAGGCTTTACATTTCAACGCAAACTCTATGAACTCACTCAACCTTTGTGTTGACACTTTTAGCAATGTATTTTCAGGTAATTAAGGCATTCGCATCATGGCACGATTAAGGAACCTCTTAGAGTCGCGGCGTCGATTTGTCTCAATGTATATTATGGTTTTCTTTAAAAACATCGTTTGACTTGTACCAAGCTTATTTTCCGCATATAGTAACTTTCATTTTGGACCTATCTTTGTAACTCTGAATGTTTTTATTAAATCAAGCGATGTATTTTTCAAACGACACTTTAGGTCGTTCAATATGTAACTGATTGTGATGCTATGACAGGTCAATCCCCGGAATTCTATTCATGCAAAACAGGTAATTTGGGGGTGTGACAGATTGGCATCAGAGCTTGGTTATAGAGAACTAGGTTGCATCATTGACCCTAGACTATAACTACATCATCATAGCATCTCATCATTTCATCATAAGTGCATAGTCACTATACATGCGGTTTCATACGCACATTTTGCGAGTTATTTACTTTCATTTCAAAAGCGATTGTCACATAGATGCCTTCAAATACCCATCCCATTATACTCACATCACTTTGACATGGAGAATGCCCTGTCATTCCCTATCACAATTTTAACATTAGTTGACTCAACACCGATAACATCAGATGATGAGACTGAACCCTTTTAGGAGGACGAAGTTGAACCTACACCATCACGATCACTATTGATTCACTGTAGGATCGGAAACTTTTATCATTCTGTTAGGACAGATCATACCATTTAGTAGGACTTACAAGCTTAGTCCTAGTGGACCTATTAGTCATACATTTGATTTGCCGCTTGGGAAGCGTGCATAATTTGACACACCACTACCATCTACCACTAAGACTACGGAAACTACACTATTTTATAGATTTGAGGACTGTGAGAGTTTCAAAGTTGTTGTTGCTAGACAGCCTACTACTTCTACACTTGAGGCATGATTAGACCACCGACAGGAACCGACAATAAGTACCTTTCTAGCTAATGTAATCTTTATCATTTATTATCTTCACGATAATCACAACCTTTGTTTATTTCATTCCTTATTCCAATTGCCCAATTTTCAATCATTTCGTGACAATACCTCACTATCTTACTAGGGGTTAGGCCAACTTTATTCTTGACTAATTACGAAACTATTACCATTCTAGGAGGTTTCCCAGCATCCTACAAACCATTCCTCAAATTTTATTTCAAGTTACTTTGCTACTACTTCATAACATTATTTCACTTATGTATATTGCAAACCATTCTACACCATCTTAGAAACATTGTTTCATAAAGTTTTAAAACAAAGTTGTTTCGTTACCACCCTATCAATTGGCTTTCGGTCATTTTATCAATTATTTAATACCATCATGCGAAACAATTTTCATGTTACTCTGAAAAATTATTGAGCCATTATCTTACAAAACAAAACGTTGAATACCATCTAAAACTTCGGAGAAACATAATACCATTTCAACAAAACCAAGCATCACATCATTTGTCCTCAATTATACATGGCCTGATCACCTATGTATAATTTAGGAAGAATTATGTCATGAAAGTAACAAGCATTATTTCAAATCTCTTAAAACAATCTTCATTAAAAAGCAAAGCTTTGTAAGCAAATAAATTGTGCATAAACATTCCTTTTTGTTAACACTCTACAGAAGCCTACGCCATTTATCACTCACTCAACCGATAAGTTGAAACTTTACCAGTGACCTTTTTAGGAAAGACTTTCTATACTATCTACGAGGAGGATTCCTAGATACGAGAAAACAATATAAGGATTTCAGAAATACTAACAAGGACTAGAAGTATGTAGTAAGATGTCTTAAAACTCAACATAAATCTTAAGACATCACGAGACATTCCGAACCACTATTTTTGGACTAGAAGCCAAATTCTTTCATTTCAAAAGTACTAGCTAGATCGAGTTACAAGGTTTAGAACGAAGCGAATACACACTAAGCAACACTATAGGGATAAACCAAGTCTTCTAACTGAGACTGCAGAACATTCCAATAAACATGGCTTCAACAATATGTGAACTTCCCTACAATGAGTTTCCCTTAAAGGAAAATTTGGTTAGATTAAGGTTATCAATATAAACTTTCCCTAAGGCCTTGTGTTTTCTAGAAATTATAGATAACCTCACCTCCATATCAAGAGATGTAACAAGTTTGAACATATTGAACAATCAAGAACTATCCATCTACAAGTGAAATTAGAACAAACATTCTTCGACATAGTATCAGATGATATCTATTTCTTGCTAGCATGCTAACAATCTAAGTGATGAAATAATTTTAGAAGCACTCAATATCGGGACATATTTGAAAATCAATCACCACACCACATCACTTACACATTTAAGGTTTTGTGACTTGATAACATATAGCATGGAAACATTTCAATAATCAAACCATAAACATTTTAGTCATGGAGACTAAACACCTTAGGCAAGTAAGATTCAAGTCAAGACATTCGCTAGAACGAGAAACGCTAGAAATCACAATTGTTACCCATAGTCTATTCTTTTCAATAAGGTCATTTTCGATGAGACTTAACATTTTGAAATTTGGCACGAGACATGTGGTATCAATTTCAGTTGAACCTAATATAAGGTAGCCGATTCTCCTTGGACTTCTAACAATCATTTCAATCTTTCCATGAAACTCTATTAGGACATGAGCACCACCTATTATCCTTAGCTCAATGGTTAGAGCGAGAGAACAATTCTAAGATTAGAAGATATGCTCAAGCATGTGTGATATTCTAGAAATGATTAGGTAAATCATTCCTCATCGAACCAATTTGCTTTACAACAATAGTCAACACATGAACATATTGACTACACCAATTGAGACACTCTAATGTTGAGGTGTCAATCACTCATTCAATGGTCAAAATCAGGAAAGTCCAACTCACTAGTCAATGACTCATTCATGAAACAACAAAGTAATCGTACAAATCAAGAATCAGTTACAAACAACAACAAATAACTAGATAAGCTACGTCGATGTACGGCAAAATATGGAAGTATGTTCCATAAGTCGCAAACTATTAGAATTTCAAATTGGCAACAAATTTATATTCAAAGTCCCGTCTTGGAAGGGCGTGGTACGATTTAGAAAAACATTGGACGACCCAATGCGACTCAAATACCTTCATCTTTTCACAAGTAACATCGTAGAACCTAACATGGATGAATTCAGGACTGAATTCCTTTTTGGTTGGGCGAATGTGACAATTCGTATTTTCAAGTCATTCTCAAAACATTACTCATGCTTCATTATTTATCATTTATCGTGAACTAGGTTTATGAGCATCAAATTCACGTAGTAATGGTTTAGTGTGAATTCATTATCATATCATCGAGGTCATTTCATATAGACTAAGTTTAGTCTACATTTTATTAACATCATTGTCATCATATTAGTTCATGCATGGTTTTGCATTTTACAATAAACGTATAATTTTTATATTAAATAAACGTTATCGCGTAATTAATTATTTTGAACAATTGATCCGTTACTTCCAAAAAATTTCCCGATATATTTTTATACTCATATTAAGTTATAAAAATAATATTATGAGTTTACCCAGTGTTTTAAATTTATTTTGTATATAAATTGTTATATTACAACGGTTTTCTTAAATTCGACACGATTATTATTATATCACTCAAATTTTGCAAGAAATGTATTATTATAATTTTTATGTCCTAAAAATATTTTATCTTGACCCGTGAAAATTTATTTTATCCAACGCTACCCTAAAATATTCACAAGTGACTACAACTTACCACTTAACTTCAAATATCTTACAAGTTATTATACTTAAACAATTTAAAAAAAAAAACAATAAAGAGTGAATGACAAACCCCCTTGTCGACAAGGGGGGATGAGTCATGAAAGTTTTGCAAATAATATCTAAGTACTCATGTATCATCTCATTTCATTTCTTTTATTTCACAAATACAAAAGATCCAAAAACCATATTTCTTTCTCTTTCTCTCTTCCAATTCGGCAGCCAAGACCAAGAGAAGGAAACATCAAATTTTCAAGACAAAATTTATTAAACTCTAGTATCATTTGTTGCATAGGTTTTGTAATACAAACCTCAAGTGATTAGGAAAACCCTTTTGTCCTTAAACCTCATCATATCTCTAGTAAGCATTCATATTCATATTTTTATTTCATATTCATTGTTATGGTCATATCATTTTATTTGAGAAACATGCAAGTTATGTGATGTTTATACCACTTTTTCATGTTTTTAAGTGTTAAATATATATAATCCATCCTATAAATTACTCCTTGTTATATATAATTTTTGGTGATGTCTAGGAACCCATGACACCCTAAGAAGGTGTATGGTAGGATTAGAATAGCTTCGGAGTTGTTTTAAATGGGTTAGAATAGGTTTGGCGCGAGAAAAACTCATTTCGACACGTTTTGAAAAGGGTCTGTCCTTATTTTGAAATTCTGGAAAATCCGACAGTAGACAAAATTTTTTGGCCTAGATATTTAGAAAATATACTTTAAAACGAAACCGTGGCCGCTTGAACGGATTAAAACGGAGCTATAAAGAAGAAGTTATGAATTTTTCAAGTTGGCGACGAAAAATGTAAATTTCTGGAAATTTCAGCAAACAATATTTATTTTGTACGAGTCAAAAATGAAGCTTGGGCGTTGTAAATTATGTCGACTTGTTAAAAATATGTTAGTATACTTTGATACCAAGCTAAGGATCTTTAAAACGTAGAAAACGCAGTTTGTGCGATTAAATTATACACATTTACAAAAGTTGCCGTAACTATTATCATATAAGAAAAACTATAACACATTTCTAATAAACAAGTTTTGCGGCAAAAACTAGTTACCAAGTTAAAGGTTGTTTTTAACATTGAATTAGAACTTTTTATAAAGTGAAGTCTTCTAGTAAAAGTGAAATCGCCAAGTATACTTTCCAAAATGTCCGATAGTTTGATTAGCGGAGTTGTAATGAATTAATTACGGTTGCTTAAACTTTGCCGAAAAACCATCCTTAAACTATATTTTGGACTAAAAGTATCATACTTAACCGCTATTTTTCTTTATGTTCGAGACCTCTAGGATTAAAACTCATGTACTTAAACTTTGAGATTATCATACAAGCTTCCCAAAACCGTTGAATTTGTTTCTTAACGCTCGACGTGCACCATTTTACGACTAGCTTTTAGAGGCCGTTTTTGTCATTTTCATGGACATTTCAAGGACATTATTTTACGACGAAAAGTTATAATTTCACAATAAATCATTAAATGATTATCGTCGGATATCATTTCAATGTAAATACAAGTAAAGTAATTTAAAAATAGTCAAGACGTTAAAAGATTATATTTTCGACGAGAAGTATTGTTTTCAAAAATTCATAAGTGGTATAAATATCATCCGAATTGCATGCATAACATTACATCATGACTTATTACATATCATATCATTCATAATAGGGCAGTTTCGAGATTCACGCTACATTTCAGTTTATCCACTTTTGTCATCATAATCATTGCAACAGGTGAGTTTCCATAGCCCCATTTTCAATTGTTTTAATGCTTTTATTAAACTCTTTGGGGGAGATACATGCTCATCAACATTTATGACATTCATGATTATTTGAAACTACATGTTTATCTGAACTGAATGTTTAGTCATACGAAGTAACAGATTTGCCATGCTTAGAATTGTCGTGGTATAATCATTGGACTAATTGTCGTGGTATAATCATTGGGCTAATTGTCGTGGTATAATCATTGGGCTAATTGTCGTGGTATAATCATTGGACTAATTGTCATGGTATAATCATTGAGCTAATTGTCGTGGTATAATCATTGGGCTAATTGTCGTGGTATAATCATTGGGCTAATTGTCGTGGTATAATCATTGAACTAATGGCCTTGGAACGATTTGAAATTATACCAATTATGTGTTATATCAAGTAACTATTGATACATAAAGTTATATACTAGAATGTGAATTCATTTGACATCATGCATTTGAACATAAACATTCCATATTTTGGCAATGGGTTGTGAACACACAGGTTGCAAGTTTTGTATGGACAGAACTTGGAACTGAGTGGATTTACAATGCCTTTGCTGCATAAACGATTTTGAAAGGCTTTACATTTCAACGCAAAATCTATGAACTCACTCAACCTTTGTGTTGACACTTTTAGCAATGTATTTTCAGGGTAATTAAGGCATTCGCATCATAACGATTAAGGAACCTCTTAGAGTCGCGGCGTCGATTTGTCTCAATGTATATTATGGTTTTCTTTAAAAACATCGTTTGACTTGTACCAAGCTTATTTTCCGCATATAGTAACTTTCATTTTGGACCTGTCTTTGTAACTCTAAATGTTTTTATTAAATCAAGCGATGTATTTTTCAAACGACACTTTAGGTCGTTCAATATAACTGTGATTGTGATGCTATGACAGTCAATCCCCAGGAATTCTATTCCGCTGCAAAACAGGTAATTTGGGGGTGTGACACTGCTACCTCAGACCTAGCCTTAACACAATTATCTCTCTCAATCACATAACTGCTAAGCAATTTATGATAAAAATCATAGCAATTTGAGCATACCTCAGAGATAGGAGATTGATTTGGTGAAGTAGCCACCTATGCGAGTTGAACAGGATCATCTTCACTTTCCTTACTCCAGTCAAATCCTCCAAAGCCATCATCAGATTCCAAAGCAGCATGTTCAGATACTTCATCAAAAGCAGTACTCCAGTCCAATGCTTCCATTGTGTCTTCAACTGCATCTTCCACTGCTACCATACAGTAAGTCACGGGTTCATCATCAAACTCTTCACTCGGTCAACCGATAACTTCTCTTGAGCAACCAAAGCCTTTGTTTCAGTAATGGGAATTTCCTTGAGCTCAAGTTTTGGCTTTTCAGATGTCCTGTTTGCTTGATACTTAGCAAACCTGCACTCCCTTGCAAAGTGACCAGTCTTTTGACAATTGAAGCATTCAATTTCAGATTTGTCAAAAGTTATACCCTGTTTTGGTTTGAAATCAATGCTTTTGCCTGTCTTCTTCATGTACTTTTTGATTCTTGCAGTGATCATAGCAACTTGCCACCTGATATCAATTTCTTCAAGTGCATCTTCTTCAATCTGTGCTAGATCTTCTTCATAAGTGTGAGGTAAACTAGCTTGTTGTGCAAAGAAGGAGCACATAACTTCATCTAAGGCCATAGTGGTAGTTTGTGGGGCCTGTTGAACATATGAGGGGGTGTATAGACATCAGTACTTTGAGAAACAGTACTTTGAGGAGAAGCGATACTTTAATGGAAGTACTGGCCTTCTTTTCAGATGATAGAAAAGCAATATTGTGAGACTTAGAACTTGTTTGACCACTCATCTCATGCTCATACACCTTAAGTTGATGATATAGATCATCAAAGTCCATGACATCAAAACCTTGTTGTCCTCTGATCATTGTAGCAATCACATGCCATGAAGATGGCAAACTCCTTAGAAACTTCAAGTTAGCATCTTCAACTAATACTTCTGCCTTGTATAGCTCCAACATGTTGAGAAGATTCTGAAACCTATCATATCGACATCAAGACTCTCTCATTCACCAACTGTGAAAGTTTCAAACTGTTGCTTTAGCAAATTTCTGTGCATCTTTTAGAGGCTTCATTCCCACCAAATCTGGTCTTGAGAGCGACCCGAGTTGCTTAGCATCTTTAGCATCATGAAATTTGAGAAGATGACCATCTGGAATGGCGGATAAGAGAATATTGAGTGCCTTCTCTTGATTCCTTAAGGTTCTTTGCTGGTAATCTTGGTTTAGGTGCTTTTGGTTGTCCAGAATATCAATGGGGTCTGATGCAACTTCATTCCCATTCACAATAACATTCCAAAGAGCATGGTCTGTGATGGCAATGTCCTGCCTCATCTTCATACACCAGAGGTCATATTCTCCCTTCTTGATTATTGGAATTACGAGTGAGGTGATTGAGGGTGGTGGAACGACTTCATCGACATCTTGAATATAGTTGAAGTAGGGTTTCTTCCTAGTTTCCACACAAGCTCTGATACCACTTGTTGGATCGATATACTTTAATCAAACTATCTTAACTAGCTTGTTAAGGTTTAATAACCTCGGATAAATCCTAAGTTATTAACAAAAAACAGAGTAATCTTTATCAAGTACGCGGAATTTACTTAACAAAGCTAAGAAGAATAACCTTTTATTATAAACTCTAAATCTGCTTATTATGCAGATACTCTAATACAACTCTAAGATTAATCGAACTTTTCTCTAAAACTCTAATTCTAAAATCGTAAGTCATATCTCTAATGCCAATCTAGGAGTCCTTTTATAGGCTCAAGGATATCCTAGTCGGTTTACAATTGATAACCTTGTACGACAAGTAATC
This sequence comes from Chrysanthemum makinoi, assembly GCA_910596185.1. Classification (NCBI taxonomy): domain Eukaryota; kingdom Viridiplantae; phylum Streptophyta; class Magnoliopsida; order Asterales; family Asteraceae; genus Chrysanthemum; species Chrysanthemum makinoi. The sequence goes on along the minus strand of OU343220.1, from coordinate 312,492,813 downwards.
TAAACATAGAATACAATTCTTTCCATAAACGAATATAACAGTTCTTTTGTTCTTGCAGTACTTTGACTTCATATTGCAGTACTTTGACTTTGTCTTTACAAGATTACTTTGAGTCTTTAAATTCTTCCAGTACTTTGCAACTTACAGTACTTTGATATCTTCAGTACTTTGATATCTTCAGCACTTTCATATCCCAACAATTATTATTATTATTATTATTATTATTATTATTTTTAAACAACACTTTTACTAAAAACTCATAGGATTTACAAAAAATTAGTGGGAAGCCGAGAAACTAACTGGGCCCCCACACCTCTAGCAATAGAAAAATCAATCATCCCAGATTGCGTCAAGGGCGACGATCCCGTAAGATCAACACATACATCACGTCCACTATCCCAAGAGTAAAGTAGTATATCAGCTGGGCGCAAGGATCTGTCCCCATCTCCATAAAGCCCAATATCCACCTCCTTGCGAGCAGAAATTCCAGACCGAGAGCATATATCAACAAGAACATAGCGCAAAAGGTTATGCCGATGTTTAATGCCAACAATACCCGCACATGAAACAGCATGATCCCCATAAATATCTCGAGAAAATACTTTAGAACAAAATGAACCACGGTACCGAACGGTGAAAAGAGGAACACCCAACCGATAGCATAGCACACAGCGATAAATCCGGCATTCATAGTTTGTCCCAGACCAGATATTGGAGCCACCCTAAGCCAATCCGAAGTATGATCCTCCTTTAGAGAACTCCATAAAGCCATCTGTCTGGGGGAAAGATGGAAAGTAGACTCAACAGATTGGGTAACCCGATCGAAATATATATCTGCCAATTTCTTCATAAGTTTGGGGGCAGCGACCTCGCTAGTGTTACTCAAAAGGTCAATATCCATATTCACATTAAAAGTACGAAAAGCGTCATCAAGGGAGGGACCAAAAGTTACAATACCCGAACTAAGGAGAAGCTTAGACTGTAAGTTAGCAGATTGAAGTCGAGAAGCAAGGAAGGCATAGTTCAAGACATCACATGCAGAATATAAACCAAGCCCCCCAAAAGCAAAGGGTAAGGTGGCGAGTCTCCACTGCCAATCACCAAAACCGGGCCCAGAAGCAGTGACAATGCGTTCCAAGGAAGAACGAAGTGCAACATCAAAAGAAACCTGAGCACAACCAAATACCCGAGGAGAATATGTGCGCATAGAAAATAATAGCTTAGAAATACCAGCACATGTACGAAGAAGCAACAACTCGCATTGAGGATCATTAAGTTTGGCAACCGCATCCATAAGTTCAATAGTTTTAGCAACCTTTTTCAGAACCAACTTACTACCAAACTCAAAATCCACACTAACAGGTCCACCCAATAATTTAACACCATGTGAGAAAATATTGGGGGGAAAAACACCATCATACCTGCTTATGGGGTCCTCCTGTGGCCAAAAAATTTCAGTTTTATCAACATTGAGGTGTAACCACGACAAGGTCCATCCCTCATAATCAACTCTAAAACCTTACCAACCACCAAGGTATCACCAATAATAGTGCCATCATCTAGATACCAAGCTTGAAGGGAAAGGTCAAAAGAATCTCTAATCTTACATGCCAGGGGATGTAACACTAAGGCAAAAGAAGAGGCGCGGATCACCTTGTTGCACCCCTTGATGAGACCAAAGAGTATGTTCACCATAATATAATCTGGCAGGACTAGAGTAACAGAATTCAACCCACTGCGAAATAGCCGGGAAATGAAGCCGTACCTCACGTTACATAACAGCCCGATCCACCATGTTGAAGGCGTTTTTAAAATCAACCAACAACATAGACAGACCAACATCACCCCCCGATCCTCAACCAACCGATTCACAGCATGAAGAATAGCCTCCCCTCCCACGACACACAACACCAAATTGCAAATCATCTAAATAGCATGAAGAGTGACCAATCATGAAAGCACAAACCTTGGAAACTAAACGCCTCCAAACAGTCCCAACAGCAATAGGGCGGATACCCCCTCCTGGTTTGACTAAGGGTGTTAGAGGAGCACTAGCAATGTACTCACCCAACACCCTCGGGAATTTACCAGCAAGAAAAAGGTTCACCACTTGGGTAATAGAAGCGATCAACTCATCCGAAATAGCCACAGCTGCACCATTCAAGCAATCCAAAAGGTGTTGGGCTCGCAGCCCATCCCGCTCACAAGAAGTACCACAAGGGAAACTCTTGATCATATCAAGAACGGTAGAAGGAGATGTGGTAAGGTGATGGTGATCAATAGGTATATCAGGCAAGGAAGGAGCTGACTGAAAAGGGTGCTTAGTTCTTAAGTCCTCAAGAGTAGAAACATCATAAGGTGCAATACCAGAAGACGAAAGAACTCTGACCGCAGCTGTATAATAACCATCACAAATCTTCCTCTTACATTGCTTGACATTACAGTCACCCAAATCCAGACTGTCATCATCAATATTAGACCATAATGGAGAAGGTTCAGCTAAAACCTCACGCACAACCTGCAAACTACCACCAGGAGAGCCCCATGCATGAATAGAATTAAGAATATACTCTTCCTGGCGTTGACGCTTAGTGACCGACATACCCTCTTGACTACTCCTTGGGCAAAAGGTTTTAAGTAGACAAAGAGGCAGGACAAACAAACCAACCCAACAAGAAATGTCATCAGGCGTGCAGATCACCTTGTCAAGAGCTCTTTTCAAAGTACGAGAGAACTCCAACCGACATTTAGGAGGGATGCATTTGACAGTCCGCAATCCCTTATAGAATAAGGTATCAAGAAGAGGTAAATCAAAACCACCAATCACATCCAAAACCGAATCCTCAACAATGGCTACCTGTGAAGGAACCTGCGGTCTGGTGAGATCATATAACACAAAGCGAACAACACCATCACCACAATCAGGAGGAGACACAAAGTCAGACCCCGCACCATGACGACACTTAGTCCGGAAGGTATGCGTTTTGAAACAACCACCACACAACCACAAACCCATACGCTTAAGAGTAACCTCAGCCCTTTCGAAAATAGCCAAATCCGACAAAAGAGAATGCCTAGTGATAGCTTGAGCCTCACCACTAGAGTGCCGATCGCGAAGATGTGTGATCAAAGAGGTTTTAGTAAGTCCATTTCCACCACCATCCCGACATCCACTAAGACCCACAAAGGGGCAGTGAAACCTAATACCAGGCATTAAAAAAACAAACTAAACGACAGCCACTTGTAATCAAACCTCGAGCAAAGAAACACCAAATAGGGTACCCAAAAATCAATACCAGCCGACAGTAGCAAATCCCAACCCTGTATAGCAATAATCAATATGCTTCTTCTTTAAAAAGCTTCAATGCCACGTTGCTTTTATAAAAAAAAAGACCAAGTCATGAGCTTTTTCAATCCACAACATAGTAATAATTAATATGCTTCTACTTTTAAAAGCATCAATGGCATGTTGCTTTTTAATAAAAAAGGCCAAGTCATGAGCTTTTTCAATCCCCAACAAGTAGCACGCTATAAAAAGCAATAAAGAAACCTGAATAGTAATAATCACAATAAACCCCACCACGTTTGGAAGAAGCCAAGCAGCCACAACCAAAGCGAAGGAAAAAAAACCCGGAACAGTTTCGAAAGGTCGGTTTCGAGTAAAAACCAAACAATCACAGCAGCAAAAGCAATCTTAAAAACCGTTTGAAAAATCAAACGCAACACAGCAGTAACCGCAACGAATCGAGCCTCAAAACTAGAAATAACGACTGTCTTTATTAGAAATTCATAAGATTTACAAGAAATTAGTGGGGAGCCGAGAGACTATATGGGCCCCCACTCCTCTAGCAAAACATAGGAATTATTATTATTATTATTATTATAAAACATCACTTCATTAGAAAACATAGGAATTACAAGAAATTAGACAAGAGCCGAGATAATAACTGGGCTCCCACTCCTCTAGCAATAGCAAAGCTAATCCTACTAAAAATATGGTCAATGAGCGAGTTGCAATGTCTTGAGTCGGTGAGAATTTCGGATACGCTTTAGCAAGGTCACCGCGTCCTTCTCAAGTTCTGCAAATGAAGAGAATGAGAAGGGGAGAAACACGTGTAACACCCCCAATTTCATGATATGCAGTGGAATTCAAACTGGGTGTTACTTGATTGCACAACAGTCATAATAATAGAAAACGATCTCTAAAGGAGTTGTTTAAAAAGGATTTATCATTCAAATTATTGAAATATATCAGAGTTTACAATGATAGGTGCCAGTTGGTTCCATTGTTTAAAAAATACATCAATATAAAGTCTTTTGATGTCTTTATTGAACGATAAAATAATTATACCCTTCTTGATTTAGTCCTTGCCCTCTGCGAGGCATCATGGACTGAAATACACGCTTAAATAACACAAAGGTTGAGTGAAATTCATAGAGTTTGTTTGATGGTTTGAATATAGTATCTTTGGTAGTGTGAGTTAATTAGACTCACACCAATGGTTTGAAAACAAAACAATTATTATAACACTAAGCGTCATGCAACCAAGGCATTAACGTGTTCCAATAATAATTGGTGAAATTGTTGGTACCAACACTAATAGGTAAAATTGCCGTTTTACCTAATGCTACTCAAATATAGTGCATTTGTTTGCCTTTAACGAGGCCAACACAAACGGGATTCGTCAATCCCAATAGATCTATTCACAATATTCATGCTCACTCTCTCTAGTGATTAATGGTTCATGATTTAGGGACTTACGTTTGGCAAATGCGGTAACTTAGTGCTAATAAAACAATCAGATAAGCATACAGTTTCAATGTTTGTGTGTTCATGTTTAAAAATAACATGTATCTCCCCCAAGGGTTTGTAAAACATTTAAGTAATAGAAAGTGGGGCTATGAACTCACCGTGAGTTTGATGATGTTTAGTGCTTTTACGAATATGATGAATAAGCCAGGAAACCTCTACGTGCAACCTAAAATGGAATGTTGCGACTTAGGTTTGGAATAAGGTATAGGAAAACATAAACAAGCCTATATACGTCTCTATGTTGATCATGATGTAGTCATTTATAGTTTGTTGCTTATAGTAACAGTTTAGTATGTGAAAACGTATTTAGTTCATAGATATTGTACTACTTGTTGGGCCATCATAATTCGAGAGGTCATGTAGTAAGCGTTAGAGGAGATAGGGCGCTTTAAATTGTAAATCCGAACTTCGTCGATACGTTTTACTCAAATGAAACCCCTCACATGAAGCTCCCTAGTATTGTAGCACTTAGTAGATAAAACATATGTTTTGTTTATATGTATTATAAGTGTCAAAATATTCATATGTTTTGTAAACACAAGTTACAAGTTTATGTGGTTATGATTAGGAAATCATAATGGTTTCACAAGTGAAAATAGGGTTTTCACATGTGAAAACACAATCCCGAAGGTTGCAAATAAGTGTAAAAAAGCTTAGTTTTAAATGAAGATTGTTATATCATAAAGTTTAGTATGTTTTTAGTAAATATCTAGTTTTTACAAGTTCTCGTCGTTTACTAGTGAACATAACTTATTAACATGGTCAAAAATGAAGTTTGGTTACAATCGGCAAAAAAGGGTAAACTGGTCATTTTTACGTTACTTGCGAAAACACTTTTCCGAAGGTTGAATGAAGTTTTTTAATTTAATATGTAACTAGTTATGATAATAACATGGTCTCTATATTCCTAACTTGTGAAAATCCAAAGTTTTGACGATAAAAATTGTTTTACAAATTTTAGGCAGAAAATGCTATCGTTTTGTCTTTTTAGGCAGAGTTTCAACGTGGTAGATGTAAAACATCGTTCCAGACAACTTTCTTGTTTTACCTTTTTAATGATTCAGACCAGAAGTACATCTAATTTTTACTCATATTGATAAGCAATTTAGGCGTTTCCACGTTTGCTAACTTCTTTTTCCCATAACTTTTGACTCGTTTGGCCGTTTCAGGTGATTCAAGTTGCTATGTTTTCCTTTTTTTCTTATATACAATATTATGTAAATTAACAAATCTATATGTAGTTCGACTTAATGGCTTCAAATACGTAGAATATGACTAGTTTTACTAGTTTGTTACTTTATGACAATATGTGAATTACAACATGTGATTAAGTATGTGTACATCATGAATCAACATAGTGACCATATATATATACGTAGTTGACAAAATTAGAAAATAATAAACATGATATAATAGAGTGATGCTGGTGATTAGTTGCTTACAACTTTTGGCCTAACAAAAGGGAATTCAAGAATCAAGAGCTATTACAAGGACTTTGAGCTTTCCTCTTCTTTGATCTCTCCTCTTCTGTTGTATGATCAAGGTTGTGCTATGGCTTGAATAAGAGCTTTGATGATGTCTTGGTAACTTGAGTGGATTCAAACTCAAGAGAAATACCAAGTGTTTTGCAAGGGATTAGATGGAAGTACTTGTGCCTTTACTTTCGAAGTAATACTTGGAATAGAGAGAACAAACTATGAAGGTGTACATGGGTGTGAGTATGGATGGCATATGGAGGGGAGGGGTGGTATTTATATGGCTTTGAGGAGGTTAGAACCCTTGACTTGTCAAAGCTTCTTTGGTAAGATTCAACACATGTAATCATCTAGGACTTCAATGCATGAGATTAAGACATACACAAGGTGACTCGTCCCCCCAAGAGGCAGTCACAATGTGATAGAGTGACTAGATGATTGTGGAAAACTAGAAAGGGGGGTTGAATAATTTTACCGATTTTAAATTAGTTTTAAAAACTTTAGATCCGATATTATGTGAAATCGTATGGATGTTGAGATCGTATAGATCTAATGATAATGTAAGCAAATAAATAAAGATAAGGGATAGAAATGACACAACCGATTTATAGTGGTTTGGCTACAAGGACACCTTCCTTGCCCTACTCCACTCCCCGTGTAAAACCTGAAAGTTTAAAATCCGAATAAAGACTAAAATACCCTTGGAACTAAAAAATTTAAAATACGTAAAATATATTTCTAACACTTAAAGAAATTAAAAGATTAACTTGCGAATATTTAAAAACCCTAACTAAAATATATTACGTAATTAATATTGGTACGACGAAGAGTTAATGTTTAAGTAAATGATTTGGGGTCGTGTTTGTTTAATTCGTGAGCCTAGGGCCGAAGCCCATATGGTGTCGTGTGAATGGTGTGACCGGTTGGACCAAACCCAAACCCAAACCCAATTACTTTCCTAGTTTAACTCAAATACCACAACTATAAATACAACACATATTCATTAAATTGGAACCCTAGTTAATTTGCTCTCTTTTTCTTTTCTTCCTTTGCTCGGCCGAAACTCAAACAAACACCCTTGGTGTCGATTTTGCTCTATCAAGTGAAGGTATATCGCTTAATTGTTTTCCTTTAACGTACCTTGCATGAATATGTCAAGTTATATTTTGTTTCGTCGCGTTTTCTTGTTTTCTTTTTGTGGTAGAGGTATAAAGCAAAACCAAGAGAAACCCTAACTCATTTAACCTAGTAAATAATAAGAGACATGCGTAAGATGTGATCTGAATCGAGTCATGTTTGTGTTTGTTTAATATTGGCCGAACCATATGAATAGAACCGAACCATATTTAGTTTTCGAATAAGGTTTATAACTTAATAACTTGAATATGTGAAGTATTTAGATTGAACCGAATCATGTGTATAAGATTTGAAGATGCATTACTTAAGTAAAGGTTATGTGAACATAAACCCTAGTTTTGACATGTTAACTTAATAAGTTATGCTAAACCCTAATAGAGTAAATCGTAATTAATCGAGTAATAAGTAACTTATATGTCACATAAAATCATAAACATGCGTTGAAACATAAAAGGAAAGATTATTTTTGTAACATGTTAGGTTAAGTAGCGAGTTAATAAAAGGCGTAACATGTAAGTACATATACATTAATGAGACATTTAAGAATGAGAAAACCCTAACTTTAATAAAAGACGTATGAAACCCTAATTTACGATATTAATATTAAAACATTTAAATCTCATTTAATATGGAAACCCTAAAATATTAAAGGATCATTGTGATGATTTCGGGATCATTAATAATATATACGACATTAATGTATATAGGTTATGTGAAGAAGGAGTAATTCTTTGCTTCCCTGTTTCGACTTTTGATCTTTTGCTTTGAATAAGGTATGCGGATATTCTGACCTTTTGGTAAAGGTTTCAATATGAAGTTTCTTTTCGTTTTCATATTAGGATTTCCTAAACCTTTGCTATGAACCCTAATGTGTTTATTGGTACATTGCTTATCGAACTTTGATTTAATTTTGAAATATCGATATGAAAACTATGATTTTGGGAAATACGAATGATTTTCGATAAAATGATCTATGTCGGTTATGACATTCTTATTTGAATTCGATAGTTGACACAGCCAAATATAACTAGTCATGGGGTTCCATGTCCGTGTCAATGATAAATGCACTTTCGACATGACTCTAGAGCGATAGAGTGATGTTCGCCACGTCCCTTATCTGTTATCTGTATGAGCTCAATTTGAATTATATTATGAATATTTATGCGTGGGTATGGATGCATCCTAGATCATGTTATATGCCATATATTATCTGTTATTTGTTATATGTTATCGATGATTGATGCTTTGCGTGCATGCGCGTCCTTCATAACTCTGGTAGGTCTCCCCTGCAAATATGTTGCCTTATGTGATTATGATATGTTTACGATATGGCATATGTTGGGCTTGAGGTAGTTAAGCTATAAAACTTATTTTGATATTTCAGAAATTATCTTTTGAAGACTATGATTTCACTATCTTTCTTTTACTTTATTTATTATTAGTTCTCGTTTAGTATTCGTTTTGCTTGTATATCTCGTCCTTTGGGCTTTGAGCTCGGCACTTTTCTTTTCTTATGGCGTATCTAAGCATTGGAGCTGGGTATTGCTTTGGGATGAGTCTTTGAGTGGACTTACCTTAGAGTTTTAGCTTTGATATTATGATGCCATTTAGACTTATGCTTTAGACATTTCATTTGGAGTTTATTTTTCCGCTGGGACCTATGTATTGAAGTCTTTTGACTTGGATTATTTCCATATTTATGTTAAAGATTTCTTTTTGGTTTATATGTTTTCTTTGATATGACACCATTACTTGTGATTCCTTTACCCTTGTGGGGTCGGGGCGTTACAATTTATGGCATCGAGCCGGGTTTTACGACTTGTAGTCGGGACCGTGACATATGGAGCCTAGGCTTTGAGACTTTAGGGTTTAGGGTTTGACCTGTGAGGATTTGGGTAGACTTTAGGATTCCTTCGTACTTCCATTTCGTATCTCACCTTTGTTCATTTTGCTAATCGTTTGGATATCGTTCAGATGGTTCAAACTTCGTCGAAGCAACTTCGGGAGGGCGATGATGCTCTGACATGGATGCTGCGATTGCGAATGCTCTCAACTCTCTTTTCCACTGGTTTGACTACACGAGATGATGGAGCGGTGATCAACAACATTCGTAAATGTCGAATGGTGCCGGGTAGTGGTGGAAATCAACCCGTCGGTATTCATACTTGGCTCGGCGTTTGGTAAAATTTGTTGAAGCCTCTTTCGTTTAGCACTGCTGCTCTACTCCTCTGAGGCCGAGGAATTTGGATCACTCATATTGAGAATGTTTGAAGTCTTGGGTTGTGGAGCGAGTTTAAGACTTCGTTTGGCTTCATTCAAATTGGAAGGTGATGCTTTGAGTTGGTGGAAAGCATTGAAACAAGAAAGAGGAGGTGGCGCTTTTCTTTGTGACTTGTACTTGGGTGAGTTTGGACTATCTTCTATAAGTTACTTCCCACGATCTTTGGCGACAAAGGTATGAGAGGATTATCGAGGCGATCTACCGGTTTGATCATGAGACCTCTAATGAATACATGAGTAGGTTTATGAGGTTGGTGAGTTTTGTTGGAGTGATTCTTTGGAGATGGTAGGCGTCAAGCTAAGCACTTCAAGTGGGAACTGAAGAAGTGGGTGTTGGACCGACTGCTTAATATTGAGTATGAGAATGTGTCGGCTGCAATGCAGCTCGTAACATTGAGATCTTCCATGAGGTTTTGGGTTCTAACAAGCGTAATCGCGATGGTGATCGGATTCAAGGTAGGACTCAAGGCAATGACTATAAGGAAACTCGGTAGGAGTTATGATTCGAGAGGTCATGTGGATAGGAGTTATGATCAGTGGTCGGTCGGAAGGAATGTTGACACTGGGCGTTCGAGTCGAGGGTCAAGATAATAGAAATCTTGGTAGGAATGGAAGTGATCGTCGAACCAAGGTAACAATAACCGGCGTTACAACGGGGATCGGCCACTAGAGGAACAAATCAGGGTCGTGCTTGGGATCTTCTATTCAGAGGAGGGTGAGGTTTTGCCACCCCACCTATTTGTACTACTTGTGGAAAGGCTCATCCAGGCGTGTTTCAAGCTCTTGGTGGATGTTTTGGTTGTGGTTCCACTACTCACAAGATTAAGGATTGCCCTAAGAAGAATCTGGTTCTGGAAACTACATCAAGCGCCAACTACTACTTGGGCGTGTCTATGCTACTACTAAGTAACCGGTAGCGAACTTGAGTACCATTACGGGCACTCTTTTCATTGATGATTTTCTGTCTTCGTTTTATTTGATCACTGGCGCCACACACTCCATTATATCTATCACATCGCGCTAAGAAACTTAATAGGAAGCCCAAACCGTTAACAAATCACTTATCGATTTCTACGCCTATGAAAAATCATGTGATCATTGATCATAAATATGTTAAGTGTCCTCTTCGTTTTGATGATCGTATTCGCTTTGCAAATCTGTATCCTCTCAATATGGTCGACTTTGATATCATTCTAGGCATGGATTGGTTGGCTTACCATAGAGCTTCAATCGACTGCCATGCTAGAACGGTGATCTTTGGAGACGTAAAACATCTTGAATTCGTTTATCATGGTTCTCAACCCCTTAAATCTGTTAAGCTCATTTCCGCTATGAAGGCACGGATCATGATTGCTCATGGGTGCCAAGGTTTTCTAGCATCTGTTAAGGACACATCTTTGGAGAGTCCTAACATTGAAAGTCTTTCGGTTGTTTGCGAATTTCTTTGGCGTTTTTCCGGATGAACTCCTGGACTTCCCCACTCGAGAAGTTGAGTTTAGCATTGAGTTAATTCACAGTGCTTGAACCGATTTCGAAGGCTCCGTATCGTATGGCACACTGTAGAATGAAGGAGTTGAAGGAACAGCTGCAAGAGATGATAGAAAGTGGATTTATTAGCCCTAGTGTTTCTCCATGGGGTGCACCTGTCTTGTTTGTGAGGAAGAAGGATGGAAGCATGCGCCTATGTATCGACTACCGTGAACTCAATCGTATTACTATTCGTAACCGTTATCCTTTACCGCGTATAGACGATTTGTTTGATCAACTGCAAGGAGCTAAGTTCTTTTCGAAGATTGACACAGTGAGGTCTGGATACCATCGATTACGTGTGAAGGAGCAAGATGTTCCTAAGACCGCGTTTCGTGCGGATATGGTCATTCACGAATTTCTCGTTATGCCTTTTGGTTTGACCAATCGCTGCTTGTGTTTATGGACTGATGAATCGTGTTTTCCATGAGTTTCTCGACAAGTTCGTTATTGTTTTCATCGGCGACATTTTGGTGTACTCTAAATCTGAAGAAGAGCATGAAGAACATCTCCGTATAGTTTTGGAGATTTTGAGGAAGAAGAAGTTATGCATAAATTTTGGTGCGAATTTTGGTTGAGACAAGTTGCTTTCCTTGGTCATATCGTACGGTGATGGTATTACCATGGATCCGTCTAAAGTTGAGGCTATCACTAAATGGCCAAGACCTACGGAATCGATGCTTGAGGTCGGGAGTTTTCTTGGACTTGCTGGTTACTATAGGCGTTTTGTTGAAGGTTTCTCTCGTCTAGCTTTGCCTTTAACCCAATTGATGAGGAAAGGTGAAAAGTTTGTATGGACGGATGAGCGAGAGAAGAGTTTGAAGAATTGAAGCGAGATTGGTGTCGGCTCCCATTTTGACTCTTCCAAGCTGGTTCGGGAGGATTTCAAATCTACAGCGATGCGTCTAAGAAAGGATTAGGCTGTGTTTTGATGCAACATGGAAAGGTAATAGCTTATGCTTGGCTCTAAAACCTTATGAGGAGAATTACCCAACCCACGATCTTGAGTTAGGCTGCTTGGTGGTTTTTGCGTTGAAGATTTGGAGACATTACTTGTATGGAGAGCGTGTGATATATTCACGATCATAAGAGTCTCAAGTATATTTTCACTCGAAGGGCTGAATATGAGACAAAGAAGATGGTTAGAACTTCTTAAGGATTATGACACTAACATTCAGTACCATCCGGGTAAGGCTAATGTAGTTCTTGACGCGCACTTAGCGAATCGGCATTCTCGCGAGTATCAATATTGAGTCTAGGATTTTGCGTGACTTAGAGAGTTTGGATGTTGAGTTGTGTGTACGAGGTTTTGGTGGATCTTGGGCTAGTATGAAGGTGGAGTCGAACCTTATACACAAATTAAGGAAGCTCGAAAAGATGATTGTGGGCGTGGTGCAAAACGTTGAAGAAGGTAAGCGAGCACGGAGTTTAAGGTTTATAATGACGGTATTGTATGGTATGGAGATAGGCTTTGTGTTCCCAATGATCGGTGCCATTGAGCAAGTTATGACTGAAGTTCATAGTTCTCCTTTCACTATTCATCCTGGTTCTACCAAGATGTATAGGGATTTGAAACATACTTTTGGTGGAGCGGCATGAAGCAAGATGTGGCGGCGTTTGTGTCGAAGTGTATGATTTGTCGGCGGTTAAGATTGAACATCAGAGGGCTAGTGGATTATTACGACCATTGGAGGTTCCAACATGGAAGTGGGATAAGATATCTATGGATTTTGTGGTGGATTACCTCTTACTAGGAAGAAGTATGATGCGATTTGGGTGGTTGTTGATCGACTAACCAAATCTGCTCATTTCTTACCAATTAGAAAGGATTATGGTATTGGTAAATTGGCGGAGATTTTTCAGCAAGAGATCGTTAGGCTTCATGGTACTCGGCGTCTATTGTCCGATAGAGATCCGCGTTTTACTTCGTTTGGAAAGGTTTGCGAAAGCTTGGGGTACTCGACTTAACTTTAGTGCGGCATTTCATCCTCAAACAGATGGTTCGAGAGAGGACTATCTGACCTTAGAGGATATGATAAGGGCTTGTGCTTTAGAATGGACTGGTAGTTGGGATGAATATTTATGTTTAGTAGAGTTTGCTTATAACAACAGTTGGCATGCTAGCATTAAAGCAGCACCGTTTGAACTTCTTTATGGAAGGAAATGTAGAGCACCTATTTGTTGGGATGAAGTAGGTGAGCGTCTAATCGAAGGTCCGGAAATGATTGAGATCACTAATGAGAAAGTAGTTGTTGCTAGAGAAAAGTTGAAGGAAGCTAGGTCTCGTCAGAAAAGTTATCTTGCGATAAGCATCTTCGTGATTTAGAGTTTCGAGTTGGTGATCGTGTGTTTTTGAAAGTTTCGCCGTTTAGAGGTGTGAAACGTTTTGGAATCAAGGGCAAGCTTAGTCCTCGATTTATTGGACCGTTTGAGATTCTTGAACGTATAGGAGAGGTTTCGTATCGTTTAGCACTTCCGCCTCAGTTATCGCATGTTCATGACGTTTTCCATGTATCACTCCTAAGGGGATACAACTATCATCCGTTACACGTTGCTTCTTATCCGTTTGATCAAATTCAATCCGATATGTCTTTATCGAAGAACCGAAGCGATTACGGAAAGACAAGAAAGAGTGATGAGGAATAAAGTTATTCCATTCGTTAAGATTCTTTGGAAAAATCATCCCACGAGCGTGAGGCTACTTGGGAAATCGAGGAGTCGATGCGTGCTAGTTACCCTCATTTCTTTGAATAGTTTGGTATGTTCTCATTTCGTTTTCATTTTCGTTTTCATTTCGTTTCATTCAATTTTCGAGGACGAAAATTTTTCTTTAGAGGGAAGAATTGTAAAACACGAAAGTTTAAAATCGAATAAAGACTAAAATACCCTTGGAACTAAAAATTTAAAATACGTAAAATATATTTCTAACACTTAAAGAAATTAAAAGATTAACTTGCGAATATTTAAAAACCCTAACTAAAATATATTACGTAATTAATATTGGTACGACGAAGAGTTAATGTTTAAGTAAATGATTTGGGGTCGTGTTTGTTTAATTTGTGAGCCTAGGGCCGAAGCCCATATGGTGTCGTGTGAATGGTGTGACCGGTTGGACCAAACCCAAACCCAAACCCAATTACTTTCCTAGTTTAACTCAAATACCACAACTATAAATACAACACATATTCATTAAATTGGAACCCTAGTTAATTTGCTCTCTTTTCTTTTTCTTCCTTTGCTCGGCCAAAACTCAAACAAACACCCTTGGTGTCGATTTTGCTCTATCAAGTGAAGGTATATCGCTTAATTGTTTTCCTTTAACGTACCTTGCATGAATATGTCAAGTTATATTTTGTTTCGTCGCGTTTTCTTGTTTTCTTTTGTGGCCGAGAGGTATAAAGCAAAACCAAGAGAAACCCTAACTCATTTAACCTAGTAAATAATAAGAGACATGTACGTAAGATGTGATATTGAATCGAGTCATGTTTGTGTTTGTTTAATATTGGCCGAACCATATGAATAGAACCGAACCATATTTAGTTTTCGAATAAGGTTTATAACTTAATAACTTGAATATGTGAAGTATTTAGATTGAACCGAATCATGTGTATAAGATTTGAAGATGCATTACTTAAGTAAAGGTTATGTGAACATAAACCCTAGTTTTGACATGTTAACTTAATAAGTTATGCTAAACCCTAATAGAGTAAATCGTAATTAATACAGTAATAAGTAACTTATATGTCACATAAAATCATAAACATGTACGTTGAAACATAAAAAGGAAAGATTATTTTTGTAACATGTTAGGTTAAGTAACGAGTTAATAAAAGACGTAACATGTAAGTACATATACATTAATGAGACATTTAAGAATGAGAAAACCCTAACTTTAATAAAAGACGTATGAAACCCTAATTTACGATATTAATATTAAAACATTTAAATCTCATTTAATATGGAAACCCTAAAATATTAAAGGATCATTGTGATGATTTCGGGATCATTAATAATATATACGACATTAATGTATATAGGTTATGTGAAGAAGGAGTAATTCTTTGCTTCCCTGTTTCGACTTTTGATCTTTTGCTTTCGAATAAGGTACGGATATTCGACCTTTTCAATAAGGTTTAGTATGAAGTTTCTTTTCGTTTTCATATTAGGATTTCCTAAACCTTTGCTATGAACCCTAATGTGTTTATTGAGTCATTGCTTATCGAACTTTGATTTCTGAATTTTGAAATATCTGATATGAAAACTATGATTTTGGGAAATACGAATGATTTTCTGATAAAAATGATCTATGTCAGTTATGACATTCTTATTTGAATTCGATAGTTGACACCAGAGCCAAATATAACTAGTCATGGGGGTTCCATGTCCGTGTCGATAAATGCACTTTCTCGACATGACTCTAGAGGCGATGAGTGATGTTACTACGTCCCTTATCTGTTATCTGTATGAGCTCAATTTGAATTATATTATGAATATTTGTCTCAGGGGCGTATGGATGCATCCTAGATCTGTTATATGCCATATATTATCTGTTATTTGTTATATGTTATCGATGATTGATCTGCGTGCATGCACGTTCTTCATAACTCTGGTAGGTCTCCCCTACAAATATGTTGCCTTATGTGATTATGATATGTTTCGATATGGCATATGTTACGGCTTCGAGGTAGTTAAGCTATAAAACTTATTTTGATATTTGAAATTATCTTTTGAAGACTATGATTTCACTATCTTTCTTTTACTTTATTTTCATTATTAGTTCTCGTTTCAGTATTAGTTTTGCTTGTATATCTGTTCACTGGGCTTTGAAGCTCACCGCACTTTTCTTTTCTTCCATGCAGGTATCTAAGCATTGGAGCTGGTATTGCTTTGGGATGAGTCTTTGAGTGGACTTACCTTAGAGTTTTAGCTTTGATATTATGATGCCATTTAGACTTATGCTTTAGACATTTCATTTGGAGTTTATTTTCCCATTTGGGACCTATGTATTGAAGTCTTTTGACTTGGATTATTTCCATAATTATGTTAAAGATTTCTTTTGGTTTATATGTTTGCTTTGATATGACACCATTACTTGTGATTCCTTTACCCTTGTGGGGTCGGGGCGTTACACCCCGAGTCACCTACTCGAGAGTTCAAGCACTATGTCAACAAACTCCTTCACTTGGCGGAGAAGCCTTCACAACGTTGCTTACACTTTATCCGGTACAAAGCTAGATACCGAGTCTGTAGCACGGTGGACCAAACCAACACAACTATTACACAACAAATATTTGAAATAATCAAATTCAAGATCTTTGCTACAAAAATCTTGCGGAGTGACAAATCAATCAAGGACCCCTTGCTTGGATGACTTGTAGAATGCTCGTGATCTCGCCTTAGAGAAGGACCTATATGAGGATCACAAATAGAAAGAAAAGAAGAACAACTCTCTAGATCTAGTGATCTATATGTTAGAAGATAATGAGAGTGTATGAGAGATTTAGTAAGAAGAGGGGTGAGTTAGAATGAAGAAATGGCTCTCTATTTATAGGCAAATTTCCTCACTGTTCCCACGGATCCCACGGATCCCTTCCACTTGGGATCCGGCTAGCACAAAGCTAGGGATCCGTGGAACGCTCCTCTTTCCCATGGGTTTTTTGGTTATGGGTCATGGGTTATGGGTTGGTCCATGGGTTTTCTTTAGATTCAATGTATCTATGGTCCATGG
Organism: Chrysanthemum makinoi; assembly: GCA_910596185.1. Lineage (NCBI taxonomy): Eukaryota > Viridiplantae > Streptophyta > Magnoliopsida > Asterales > Asteraceae > Chrysanthemum > Chrysanthemum makinoi. Next base: position 312,475,853 of record OU343220.1, on the reverse strand, counting down.
GTTATGGTCCATGGGTTATGGTTTTTACCCATCCTAATAAACTATTACAACAAATGCTTAATTACTACATTTTTGTATTTAAAAGATTATATGTAAATGCTTTATAAAAATAACATGTATCCTTATAATTATACTTAAGACAACATTATATATGTTATCAACAAAGCACAAAGAGATCGCAAAATATTAATAAACGTTTTTACGGTTTATTTGTGTTAACAATCTCCCCCTTTTTGTTGATGACAAAATATAATGTTATGATGAGTAAAACTTAAGAATAGATGTAAGTTTTGAAAGCTCCTAAATTTTACTTCTTCTCCCCCTTTTTGTCGAAACAAAAGTTAACCCTGGAGGAAAAAAGTAGTCTACGTATTTCTTACTCCCCCTTGACGGTAGCTCCCCCTTGTTTGGGGCGTCAAGTGAAGAGAAAAAAAATCCTACAAAAAGGAAGGTTAGTAACATGCTTAAATGATCTTGTGGTTGCCGAGAATCAAGAATGGGAGCCAAGGTATGTAAAAAAAGCCTTGTAATAAAACGACAAATGGTATTGGTAGTTATGCCACTTACAAGCATGTAAAAATAAGAACAAGACTTGTTCTTGAAAATGACTTGAAAAACAAAATGAGAAATAGTAGTAGTGATTCCTTCCATGCTTGCATAAGGTTATGGATGGAGGTTTTGATGAGTAATTGTATTGATGCGATCAAGGATGAGGTTGAGTATGAAACGCATTTCTTCCCTAACTTCTATTGCGATTTCCCTAGTGGATTGGCAATGTTCACAATGTAAATGATGTGGGTAATGAGTGCGGAAGGTTTTCCGGTTGTTTTGATTTGAGTTATGCGGAAGTTGTGGTGGAAAAATAGGAAAATATGGATCAATATCCGGAATGTTTGTAAATGGTGGTGGAAAAGAACCTAGATGTTCTTGCAATGTGATGGGAGCTAATGGTGGTGATGTTTCAAGATCTTGAAAGATAGTATTTGGTGATGTGGGGGGTGTTGAAAAAACTAATTCTTTTTCTTTGGGTTGAGTAGATCTTGTTGGAGTCTTAAGGAGTTCCAAAAGAGTGATTTTAGGTAGTGATGAAGTTGGTGTACTTGTTGGTGATGAGGGAGGTGCTATGATTGAAGTATCTTGTGGTGAGTTATTTGTTGAGGATGAATCATTTGAGGTTGGTTTTGCTAAACAACACGATCGGATACTAATCGTCTTGGATATCCTAGAGTTTAATTGTGGTATTTTGGATGGTGGTAGTACAAAGGTTTGGGTATCATGAAGATGTTTGTTTGTACTAGGTGATTCATCTAGAGGGTTTTTGGATGACATGGTGTATTGTGTATTTGAGGATGAGATGGATTATGCAAGCATTTTGGGAGTTCTATATATAGAAAAACAAAGCATTGTAATGAATGCTTGACCCAAAATGTGGATTAAAATCTAATGATTAGATATGAATTCAAGGCATGTGATCATGAGAACACAAGCATTAAATAGCATACTCCCAAAAATGAAACAAATGTGGATTTTTCATCCAAAGTGAAAAAATAAGAAGGTAAAATTAACTTACGTTTCCCGGATTCCCACGGATCCTTCCCTTGAGGATCCGTCCGCATGAATTTTGGGATCCGTGGACAGTGTTCGAGCAGACAAAATTTTCCTTTTAGAAATATTTTTGCCTAATGTGTGCCTATATGCAAACTATTTGGAGTTGCGGTTATCTCGACCTCTAAAAGAAATAAAACTAACTAGAAGTATAAAAAGTATCCTATTAAGATAACCCGAAAACACATATTTAGTACATAAGTACGTAATCTTGTGTTGTCAATGCTCCTAATTCATTGTAGCTTTAATGAATGTACCCGAAAACACATATTAGTTATGTGTCCCTTTAGCATTCAAAAGACATGAGATGCAATGAAAACGGGTTTTTACTTTGTATTAATAATGAAAAGCGATTTGTCCTAGACGTGAGAAATTGCTTTTGTGAAATTGATACGAGAAGGTATCATCCTTTTAGAAAACATTGTGAAAGTAGGTTTTCTTTGAAATGTGTATATAAAAATAAGAAAGCTATAAGTGGAAAACTTATCTTTGGGTTTTGAAAATTCCCGTATTGTTTGTGAGTTGTGCGTGAAATAGAGATCCTAGACTCGGGAAGAAGAAGGCTAGTGTTTACATACCTTGTAGAGTCAAATAAGTTACGACGTGTGTTCCATTAAACCAAGACCAAGGCGAAGTAGGTTGAATTGTTCCCGCTTCAACGGTTTGGTGAGGACGTCGGCTATGTTATCTTCGGATGCTACCTTCTCAATAGAAATGTTCCCCTTTTGAACATTGTCTCTTAAGAAGTGATGATGAATCTCTATGTGCTTGGTGCGAGAATGTAATACCGGATTCTTGCTTAAGTAGATGGCACCTTTTTTGTCACATAGAATGGCTATGTCGCTTAGATGAATGTCGTAGTCTACTAACGCTTGTTTCATCCATAGTGCTTGTTGGCATGCTTTGCCGTGAGGACGTATCGGCTTGGTTGTTGATATTGCTAGAGCCATTTGTTTCTTAGAAAACCATGATGTTAAACAACATCCCATGAAAGTACACACCCCACTTGTACTTTTTCTATCAACGTAATCACCTGCATGGTCAGAATCTGCATATACAATTGTTTCTACACCCGTGCCCTTAGGATACCATAATCCTAATTGTGTTGTACCCTTAATGTATCTAAATATTCTTTTTACGGCTTCTAGGTGTGAAGTTTTGGGGTATTCTTGAAATCTAGCACATAAGCAAACACTAAACATGATATCCGGCCTACTTGCCGTGAGGTAGAGAAGACTACCTATCATGCCACGATATTTAGTATTATCTACATATTCGTCGTCTTCATCTTTTGTGAGTTTGGTGTCGGATGACATGGGTGTCCTAATTGGTTTCGACTCTTCTAGACCAAATTTCTTTAACATCTCCTTGATGTATTTAGATTGATTGAAGAAGATACCATCTTCTACTTGTTTAATTTGTAGACCAAGAAAGAAACTAAGTTCTCCCATCATACTCATCTCGAACTCGTCATGCATGATTTTAGAGAAATCATCACACATGTCTTGACAAGTGGATCGGAATATAATATCATCTACATATATTTGTACTATGATTATATGTGACTCTCTTTTCTTAGTAAAAAGTGTGTTGTCAACTAACCCCATGGTATAGTTATGTTTAATTAAAAAGGACTTGAGTCTATCATACCAAGCTTTTGGAGCTTGTTTAAGACCATAAAGGGCTTTCTTTAATTTATAAACATGTTTGGGTTTTTCAAAATTGATGAAGCCCGGAGGTTGAGCTACATATACTTCTTCATTAATAAAACCATTTAGAAAAGCGCTTTTGACATCCATTTGATAAAGCTTTAGATCATTAGCACAAGCATGCAAAGAAGTATTCTTATAGACTCTAATCTAGCCACGGGGCATAGGTCTCATCAAAGTCTATTCCTTCTTGTTGGTTATACCCTTGGGCAACGAGTCTAGCCTTGTTCCTAGATACTACTCCGTTTGCATCTAATTTGTTTTTATACACCCATTTTGTTCCTATTATGGTTTGATTACTAGGTGGAGGGAAAAGTGTCCAAACATCATTAGATACAAATTGATTTAATTCTTCTTGCATCGCCATTACCCAACTTTCATCTTTTATGGCTTCTTGTGTGTTCTTAGGTTCTATAGTTGAAACAAAACAAAATAAGCTACTTTGGTTTTGAACTTGAGACCTTAATGTTCGTTCGTTTAGCTTTCCTATGACCTTATCTACGGGGTGATATTTGGACTCTTTAATGTTTGTGATTTCACCAATTAAAGGTTCTTCTTCTTCATTTATCTTTTTCTTAATTACAATAGCTTCACTTTCTATGATCTCGTCATCGACAAGAGGTGGAGAGGGTTTGGGTGGACTTTCATCAAATTTTATGTTTAATGACTCTTCTACCTTCATTGTTTCTTTGTTTAATATGACGTAAGCTTTGCTATTTGGCGAGTAACCTAGAAAGATACCTTCGGTTGATTTAGGATCAAATTTTGTAAGGTAATCTTTAGTGTTAAGAATGGAGCATTTGCTTCCAAAGACTCTAAAATGATTTAAAGTAGGCTTTTTGCCTCGGAGTAGCTCGTATGGAGTTTTACCTAAGATTGGTCTAATTAAGACTCGATTGAGTATATACGTTGAAGTATCAACGGCATTACACCAAAATTTTGAGGTATGGATTGTTCATTAAGCATGGTTCTACTCATTTCTTGAAGGGTTCTATTCTTTCTTTCTACTACCCCATTCGATTGTGGAGTGTGGGTAGAAGTTGTGAGTAATACCATTAGCGTCACAAAAGACTCCAAATTGCACTTCATTATCGAATTCCCTACCATGATCCGTCCTAATAGACACTATAGGACTTCCTAGTTGTCTTTGGATCTTTTTGCTTAATATTTCAAAATAATTAAAGGTTTCCGTTTTGTTCATTAAAAATTTTGTCTATATATACCTAGAGTAGTCATCCACTATTACCAAAGTGTAGTAGTTGCCTCCATAAATTTGGATAGCGGATGGACCAAATAAGTCCATATGTAGTAATTCTAGACACCTAATTGTGGACACCATGTTTTTAGCTTTATGACTCGAATGAGCTTGTTTACCTACGTTACAAGCATCACAAAAATGATGTTCATATTTTAACTTAGGTAGATCTCTTACTAGATTTTTGGATGATAGCGATTGAAGGAGTCGCATGTTGGCGTGACCCAATCTTCGATGCCATAAGGTCAAAGTATCATCCATAGAGGTAAGACATAGTTTGACATTAGGTTCATTACCGATTTTAATGACATAGACTCCATGTTTCCTAATTCCTCTTCCTATGGTTATGCCATTTTTAAGTATCTTACTACCGGTTTTGGTAAAAAGTACATTGCACTTTTTATCACATATTTGTCCTATACTTAAGAGGTTAAAGTTTAGATTTTCTACGTGACACACATCTTTAATGGTTAGAGATTTGTTAGAAACCGTACCTTTACCGATGATTCTACTTTTGCTATTTCCAAACACCACATTACCTCTATTCTGGATTCATAAGTGGAGAATAGATTCCTATTGCCGGTCATGTGCCTCGTGCACCCGCTATCCTTGACCCATTCATCGAGGTCTAGGTCGACCTTTAAGCACACCTAAAACAATAATAAACTCAAAAGTTTGGTCCCCATTTGTTCATGGGTCCATTAGTGTTAAACATTCCATTCATATTGGACATGTATGGATAAGATGAGTATGCATTCCATGGAGCAAAGTTTTGAAAGGAACAACCATTTTGCATATTAGGATTCCATCCCATTTGATGGTTGCTTCTTGGATAAACGTTATTAGGTCTCCTAGATGCATTATGTTTTTGAAAAGATGGTGCTTTGTTTCTTGCAAAAGTAGGATTATATTTTAGAGGTGGATGTCTAGTAGTGACATGAGTTGGTTTCTTCCTATTGACGATAACAAACTCATTTCTAGATGAAGAAGCTATGTTATTACCACTAGTTGTCACAGCAGATCCACGGATCCCAGTTTGTACACTAGCCGGTTCCCTTTTTAGGGGATCCATGGGATCCGCCACAACGATGGTTGGTTTTGAGTTCTTTAACAAATTTTGTTTCTTTACTTTTGCTAGTTGATGGATCAAGTTGTTGAATACCTAGACCCTTTTGGTTGTTGCCGGTTTTAACACCATCGAGTATTGTATCTAAGGTGTTTGTACTCATTCTAGCAATTTTAGAATCTAAATGATCAACTAGTGTTTGAAGTTGAACACAAAGTTCACATTCACCACTTGCTATTTTGCCTTTTTCTAGCGTTTTAGTTTTGCTTTTAATTCTATGACTTCTTTATCTAGCGTTGGTTTTGTCTCTTTAAAAGCTTGTTTTTGTTGATTAGTTTTAAGCTAATGTTGCATAGTTTATCATATTCATTATGCAATGAGTCGTCATCAAGTGATGAACTACTATAGTATTCGTGACATACCTCGTTATTTGCCATGAGAAAAATTTCTTCGTCCTCTTCGTCGCTCATTCCCCACGTGCCGCTCACGAACGCCTTTTGATCATCCCGTTCGGGACACTTACTAATAAAGTGGTTTGGGTCCACACATTTAAAGCAAGTACGATCATCCTATGGCTTCTCGTCCTCTTTGCTTTTGGTTGTTTGACGTATCTTCCCTTTCTTCTAAAGAACTTTTTAAAGTCCCTTACCGCCATAGCATACTCCTCGTCGTCACTACCCGAGGAAGAGTTTTCTTCATCACTTGAAGCCTTTTTGGATTTTAAGGCAAGAGATTTATGTTTCTCTTTTACCTTAAAGGCTTCGGAATCTTTAGCAAGAACAAGCTCGTAGACTTTTAGATTGCCTATGAGTTCATCGAAGGTGAGAGTTGTCAAATCTTTTGACTCTTCGATCGCCGTCACCTTAGATCTCCACTTCGATAGAAGTGCCCTTAGATATCTCCTAACATGGTTACGGCTAGAGAAAGATTCATCAAGTGCTTGTAAAGATGTAATAATAGTATTAAAGTTAGCAAATGAATGATCTATAGTTTCCTCATCCGATATTGAAAATTGTTCATATTGTTGAACAAATAAATCAATTTTATTATTTTTAACTTGTTCCTTGCCTTGATGAGTTACAACCAAAGAATTCCAAATTTCTTTAGAGGTTTTGAGTAATGAAATTCTTTCAAATTCCTTTTTCGGTAAAGCATTGTATAAAACCATTTTTGCTTCACTATTTTTCGAAAGCTTTTTCTTCATTTCATCATTTAGTTTATCATGAGGTATGTTAACTAAATTTCCCTTATCATCATTTGAGGTAGCCTCAAAATCACCTTCAACAATAATGTACCAAAGATCAATATCTTTAGACTTCACATATGTTTCGAATCTATTTTTCCAATATATAAAACCATTAGTTTCAAGTAGTGGTGGTGGTTGCATAGATTGCCCTTCCTTATAATTTTCAGAACCTATAGTGATCGAAAAGTTTTTTAAATACAATTTTATTTTAAAACTTTTATAAACTTAGCTCTTGATGCCAATTGTGGAAAACTAGAAGGGGGGGTTGAATAGTTTTGCCGATTTTAAATTAGTTTTAAAAACTTTAGATCCGATATTATGTGAAATCGTATGGATGTTGAGAACGTATAGATCTAATGATAATGTAAGCAAATAAATAAAGATAAGGGATAGAAATAACACAACCGATTTATAGTGGTTCGGCTACAAGGACACCTTCCTTGCCCTACTCCACTCCCCGAGTCACCTACTCGAGAGTTCAAGCACTATGTCAACAAACTCCTTCACTTGGCGGAGAAGCCTTCAGCGTTCTTACACTTTATCGGTACAAAGCTAGATACGAGTCCGGCCGCGGTGGACCAAACCAACACAACTATTACACAACAAATATGTGAAATATCAAATACAAGATCTTTGCTACTCTGAGAAATCTTGCGAGTGACAAATCAATCAAGGACCCCTTGCTTGGATGACTTGTAGAATGATCTCGCCTTAGAGAAGGACCTATATGAGGATCACAAATAGAAAGAAAAGAAGAACAACTCTCTAGATCTAGTGATCTATATGTTAGAAGAGAATGAGAGTGTATGAGAGATTTAGTAAGAAGAGGGGTGAGTTAGAATGAAGAAATGGCTCTCTATTTATAGGAAAATTTCCTCACTGTTCTCACGGATCCCACGGATCCCTTCCACTTGGGATCCGGCTAGCACAAAGCTAGGGATCCGTGGAACCTCTTTGCCCATGGGTAATTTTGGTTATGGGTCATGGGTTATGGGTTGGTCCATTGGTTTTCTTTAGATTCAATGTATCTAAGTATACATTGTATCTAGTCTTCTTGGGTATGGATTAAGATCCATGGGTTATGGTCCATGGGTTATGGTTTTTACCCATCCTAATAAACTATTACAACAAATGCTTAATTACTACATTTTTGTATTTAAAAGATTATATGTAAATGCTTTATAAAAATAACATGTATCCTTATAATTATACTTAAGACAACATTATATATGTTATCAACAAAACACAAAGAGATCGCAAAATATTAATAAATGTTTTTACGGTTTATTTGTATTAACAATGATGATTCTTGGTAATATCTTGGTTTTAGAGTGTGTTTTGGTTCCGTTAAATGCCAACCGTAAGTTGTTAAGCCATAAAATGTAAAACCGGGTATCGGAAAAATATGAAACTTGCAGGAATGATGAAACTCATCATTATTCTCCATATAAAAATATAAAATGAGTGATAAGTATTATTGGGTACTAAAACTCTGTTTAAACTTACGGACGCTTGGGGTCAAATTCGTAAGCAGCGAGTGGAAAAGCGTAAAATTCCAAAATTGTGGAATTGCCGTAAAATGGTAAAATTACATATTTCTAATATTACAGAGTGTTTTATGGACATATCGGGATGCACGAATGACGTTTAAACCTAAAGTAATTCTCGAACGGTTTTGTGAAATCGTTTCGTATGGATTCAATGTACGTCGTGACGACTTACGAATTTCATTTATCTTGTCACGATAGTAAAAAAAAAATTAAGAGATGAATAGTGAAAGTGAATAGTAAAAGTAAATAGTAAATTTTCAAAAAGTAAAAGTAACCTGAAAATGCGGGTTGTTACAACACGTATCCAATGTCTGCAAATTTAGCCTCACACTTGGCATGCTTGCATTGTGCGACATCAATCACCACAAGACCAGGTACAAACTCAACCATGTTAGTTTGCGTCAAGGGGGATGACTGATGCACATACAATGCGTTCGGGGTCAAAGGAAACTTCCTTTTTGTCGAGCAAGTTTTTCAACACCCTAGGCAATGAACCTAATCATTGTAGTGTAGTATTGGGTAAGCCTCGGGTATTGATATCCTTCTCTAGGGGAATAGGAAGGCTAGTAAGAAGTGTATTAAGCTAAGGTTGAGGTTGAGGAAGATTCTTTTGTATCTTTTTATATTTTTTTAGAAAGCTAAGGGTAAAATCTCGGGGTTTGGATTTGGGGGTTGGTACTTATACTAATTACTCTACTATCTAATTATCTAAACTATGGGTAGTCTTATGTCTATTGATGTGTGCTCGTATGATGATTAAAAATGTGTCTACCTAGATACTATTACTCCCTAGTTATCTTTTATTGGTTGTTGAATTGTCACATCCTTATTCTTAACGCGTTGTGTTTTCTAAGGTCGTAAGGTATGCTTTTATCCCTAACTCTTTGAGACTACCTTAAGGTTATTGCCTACGAAATCTCTAGGTTTCATAAACTAACTCTAAGGTTATCTTTGGATGTTTAACCTACAAATCCGCAAAGTGATCTATAAACTAAGGTTCAAAAAGATTACTCAAGCAATCAAACACAACGATGGCCTAGTGCACTCCTAAGCCAATTACAATTAAGATAAGAGACAACCAATCAATAATTAATAACTAGGTTTCATAGATCTAAGAAAACAAACAAGAAATTTAGCCGGACATGGTAAACATGCAAGCATACACACAATCAATCGAAGACATAATGAAATCAATGAAGTAAAACACTTATCTTGATGTAAAATAGGGTATGAGAACCTAAAGAAACTGTCCAAACCGGACTATAATCGTTTTAGGTTTTTACTCCACAAATCTACCTCTTAAAATTCTGAAAATTCGATTTCTATATATAATTTTACACTTGTGAGGGCGTCGCCTTATAGGTGGGACGCCGTCAGATCTCCATCATTAGGATTTTTATCTTGGCCAAGTACTCGTTGGGACGACGTCACGTTTTGGTTGTGACGCCGTCGGGCTTTAGCACGGACGTCATCTGATTCTAGATCTAGGCTGTCTTAGATGAAAATTCTTCGTGAAGCCCTTCCTCTTCAATGTCTGACCCCGTCAGGTGTATTTTAGAAAAAAGTCAATAGAGCCGTCAGAGATTTTAATTCGTATAAAGGGACGGCATCACCCTTTAGTTGGGACGCCGTCAGGTGCAATTTCAGCAGCTTGAGTATCTTCGATCTTAACTTTGCCATTTTCTTCATATATTCACTTCTTTTCGTCCAAATATGCATCATTCCAGCATTTTGCTTCCAAGAGACCAAAAAAGTAAAAAGGAACGAAATTAAGTAGTAACGGATATAAAAATGAGCAATTAAGGGCTTAAATGACCCCTTAAAAGTGTACGTTTTAGATCCTTATCAAATATCCCTACACTTGGTATTTTATTGTCCTCAAGCAAATGTGCTTTTGGCCAATCAATTTATAAGGTAGGGGGCATGAAGCAATGGTTTAACATAATTCACAACAATTAAAAGCACCGCAATAGTCATAACAAGCACGGAAATTATATACTAGCACCTCACAAGGGGTGTTTGGATTCTCTCATCTCTCGGGTGTATATGAAATATAGTAGATGGAAATGGAAGATAAACACTCATTACTTGGTCATAGTACATATATTACCATAGGATTGAGACTAGATCAAACCTCCACCACTTTGGCGTAAGCACCTAGGAACAACTATTTAAGAGGTCTTTAAAAGGCTTGTAATGTTAGGCTTACGGTAGGGAAACAAAGAGTTTGGTTGGATAGGCGATTTAGTGGTGGCAAGTCAAAAATCCTATGTTACAAGCATGAAAAGAATGGCATTTCTAAGCCAAGACTCGACTCACTAAACTCTAGACAACTTGAAACAAACAAACATAAATATAAAGATAGATGTAGGATGGTAGCCCGTATGTTTTTTTTCTTCAATTATTTTTGCATACACTTTTACTCTACCATCCTATAAGATAACCTCAAAATATAAGGGATTTATAGGAGCATCCCTACACTTGACTTTTTATTACTCTAACACTAAATTGACCGGATTTGAAAAGATCAAAACACTTGCAGTATTTAATTACGTAAATAAAGGGAATTTGAATTTAACATTCTTTCCCATCACTCCATAAAATTTTACTTTACCCATGAGTCCCAATCATCCCAAAACTGTGTACAAAAGATATGACTCGACTTAGCAACCATGCAAGTAACTAGATAATTGAACTAAGAGTTTAGTATGATAATAATAATGCACTAAAGGTGAGTGCATACAAGGTAGGCTAAGGCGATTTGGGTATACATTTGGGGATAGATTGTAAACACTGTTCTTCATTGATATTCCGAAAAACCAAAACATCACGAGAACCGCGAAAAGGATAGGCTCTGAGGGGTTAACTAGGGGTATCGTGTACTAAAGATGAGTACATCGCAAGGGTGTGGGGTAATTACTCGACCGATGTGGAAGAAGTAATTATTATACGGGTATCAAACAAGGGTTATCCTAATGCCTCTTATCATTTAGTTATTCCAAACTACACATGTGTAGTCTCACTAGCGATCTCGGAATGCATCACAAAACAAGTTCTAGAATCTATTATACTACCGGTACACTCATGAATCATTAAAGGTGAATGCTTTAATTCCTATAGATCTAGGGGTGAACCTAACATTTTTGGGGTGGAATTTGAGTGGTAAATGGTTTTTTTGTGCTAGTCATATAACTCCTATCCATGAGACGCTTTATTAAGACTAAAGTCCCACTCGTATATGTCATAAAAATATTTAAATTTGGTGCTAAAATTGCCACAAAAAATATTTCTCATAGCTTATTACACAAATGAAATAGGACAAGACAAATAATCAAGGATAAGCATAGTTTCAAAGTTCCCGTTTAATTCTCCCTCCCTACACGTAAACTGAACATTCTCCCCAATGTTCCCCAAAAGTATCAAAGTTATGATAACGGAAGGTAATTAAAAGAGAAAGAAAATAGTACTCCCCTGATTAGCTCGGTAGGATCCTGTGTGAAGTAGTGGTTAAATTCTTTTCCAAGAAGAATGTATGCGTGATAAGCTCCATCCAATATTATGTTTCTTCTTCTTGATAAATAAAACCTGCACACTTTAAGAAAATAGATGAAACCTTCGCGTAAAATCGGCGGTAAAATTATATAGGACTAAACTACAGTAGGGTATAATGCTTGTGGAATGGATGTTTGTAGATTTTCTTGAAAATTAAGACTTGAGAATTTCCAAAAAAAATTTTTAGCACAGAAAACGAGAAGAATTATATAAGTTGTTTCTGCTCCTCCTGACGTCGTCAGGTTATAATCCTGACGCCGTCAGGTTATCCTAACAGAAACTGGTCTGCTGCGTTTTCCTGGAAAAATTCTGGAAAAATTACACCTTTAAAATCTGGAAAAATTCCTGCAAAACATCTATTATGACTCGATACAAGCATTTGACTCTAACAAATACACATATATATCAATTTCATTAATCGTAGTTCCCATGTTCACGTTCTTTTAAAAACTTATGCAATCTTCCCTACACTTATCTTTTTGTAAAATACCTTAATATGTAATTAAGACGAGGTTAAAGACAAAATAAAACATTTTCACAAAATCAAACATGAGAACATACAACAATGAAAAAGATATATGACACACAAATAAAAATAAAAAACGAATACACATGGGTTGCCTCCCAAGAAGCTCTTGTTTTTGTTCAAGTCACGAGCTTGACTCTCCCCTTATTTAATGGATAAAGGGGAAGTTTTACCTACACTTAAGCTTAAGTCCGGGTGATAGTAGCAATACACACCATTAGGGTGGAAATTTGCTACGTGAGGAGAGGGTGATGGGTGATTTATATGCTCAAAGGGGTGTGCTCCATTCATTGTAACCTTACCTAATTCTATTGGTGTAGCGGGTGAATCAAATCTTTCTCCTAAAAATGGATCATCTTCTATCAACTTCAAATTATTCTTATTTAAGGATCCATATTGACCCAATAAACCATGTTTAAACTCATAATGTTTCTTGTTATCAACCATGAATGGGTGATGTAAGTGTGTAAGGACATGGGTTACTCCTACATTAGCTTCCACTCTACATGGATTAGAGTCTACTAACTTCATCACGCAACTACCCGGACTATTTATTTTGATGGGTGGATTTCGTAGATTCGCATCTAAAGACGGAAAATTGGGTAAGGGTATTGGTTGAGGCTCCTGTTCATCAAAATTATGAACTTCCCTAGGACTAAGAGAGAGGTCATGACAACAAGCATTTAAACCTACATTCTCTAGTGGTACTTAGTCCAAAGGTTATATATCAATCGGGGTTCCTATAGTCTCTTCTGCTTCTTCTGGGTAAGTTATAGGCGGTGAGTGTTCCTCAAGTGATGGTAGGGCTTGTGGGCTTGGAGTTTCCACCTCATTCTCCATTAAATCTAGATCTCCTATATGTTCATCAAGTGTTTTAGTATGATCTAACCTAAATACACTCCTAAGTATCTCAAATCCTTCTTTAGCCATTTCAAATTCTTGTTCTGATTTATAAGAATTGTTCTAAAAAACTTGACTACTATGTTCTATTTTCCTAAAGGATTCCTCATGCGTGTCATATGTTTTCGTGAAATCTATCCTACTATACGCATGCAACTAGGTAGTTCAACTATAACCATCTCACAATCTTGTTCGGATTTAGGTTCCATGTTCTTAAAATCTAGGTCTTTTTGTTCATGGTGCCTAAGGTTGGATAAATCCTCCCTATCTATTTCCTCAAGTTGTGATGTAGACAAGCCTATGATTTCATTCAACTGATGGTTTATGCTTAGGAAGCTTTTCTCAAATATTTTCTAGAGGGTATCACTAAACGGAGTTGATCTTAACAATGATTGTTGAATAGAAGCCACACAAGCACAAAATTTATCAAATCCATCTAACCTTACACTCGTCTCCTTTTCGATATCTCTAAGATCACTCACAAATTCATTAGAATAATAAAAAGCAATCTTATCTATTAAATTCAATTGTTCCTCATTTGTTAATGATTCAAATGCAACTTCATTTGCCATAGCGAAAAATGAAAAGGGTTTTACGAACACAATCACAAAGAAATGGGATAGACTACAAGGAAGCTAAAAATGAGTAAAAATCTCACTTGATAGGAATCAAGCAAGGGAACCTAAATGAGATAAAAATCTAACTGGCTATTCTATTCCCCGTCAGCGGTGCCAAAAACTTGAAGCGCGTACAACGAGTTCGGGATCAAAGGAAACTTCCTTTTCGTTGAGCAAGTTTTTCAACACCCTAGGCAGTGAACCTAATCATTGTAGTGTAGTATTGGGTAAATCTAGGGTATTGATATCGTTCTCTAGGAGAATAGGAATGATAGTAAGAAGTGTATTACGCTAAGGTTGAGGTTGAGGAAGATTCTTTTTTATCTTTTTATATTTTTTTAGAAAGCTAAGGGTAAAATCTCTGGGTTTGGATTTGGGGGTTGGTACTTATACCGATTACTCTACTATCTAATTATCTAAACTATGGTAGTCTTATGTCTATTCATGTGTGCTCGTATGATGATTAAAAATGTGTCTACCTAGATACTATTACTCCCTAGCTATCTTTTATTGGTGGTTGAATTGTCACGTCCTTATTCTTAATGCGTTGTGTTTTCTAAGGTTGTAGGGTATGCTGTTATCCCTAACTCTTTGAGACTACCTTAAAGTTATGGCCTACGAAATCTCTAGGTTTCATAAACTAACTCTAAGGTTATCTTTGGATGTTTAACCTACAAATCCGCAAAGTGATCTATAAACTAAGGTTCACAAAGATTACTCAAGCAATCAAACACAATGATGGCCTAGTGCACTCCTTGATGTAAAATAGGGTATGAGAACCCTAAGATAAGAGACAACCAATCAATAATTTATAACTAGGTTTCATAGATCTAAGCAAACACACAAGAAATTTAGCCGGACATGTTAAACACGCAAGCATACACACAATCAATCGAAGACATAATGAAATCAATGAAGTAAAACATTTATCTTGATGTAAAATAGGGTATGAGAACCCTAAGATAATGTCCAAACTGGACTATAATCATTTTAGGTTTTTACTCCACAAGTTTACATCTTAAAATTTTGAAAATTCGATTTTTATATATAATTTTACACTTGCGACGGCGTCGCCTTATAGGTGGGATGCCGTCAGATCGCCGTCATTAGGGTTTTTGTCTTGGCAAAGTAATCGTTGGGACGGCGTCACGTTGTAGTTGTGACACTTTCGGGCTTCAGCAGGGACGGCGTCTGATTATGTCAACAAGTGTATCGTGCACCAAGTTATGCCGATGTTTAATACCAATGATACCAGCACAAGATACCGCATGGTCCCCACAGATGTCTCCCACAAATACCCTGGAACAAGCTAAGCACGAAAATTGTATGGAAAAAGGGGGATACCTAACCAATAACATAACACACAACGGTAAGTTCTAGTGTTCATGGTATGTCCCAATCCAGAAATCGAAACCACTCTAAGCCAGTCTGAAGTGTGGTCCTCCTTTTGTGATCTCCATAAAGCCAACTGTCTAAAAGATAAGCAGAAAGTGGATTCGGCCTTCTTAGCGACATGTGTTAAATATATATCTGCCATTTTCTTTATGAATTTTGGGGGCAACGATCTAACATGAGTTTCCGAAAAGGTCAGTTTCCATTTGCTCGTTGAAAGCACACAGAGCATTATCAAAGAAAGATCCATGAATTATTATTATTATTATTATTATTATTATTATTGTTATTATTATTATTATTATGATTATTATTATTATTATTATTATTATTATTATTATTATTATTATTATTATTTGTATTAGTATTATTTTTATAAAACATCACTTTCATTAGAAAACAAAACCATAGGATTACAAGAAATTAGTGGGGAGCCTCGAAACAATCTGGACTCCCACATCTTTAGCAATTGCAAAACTAATCCTACTAAAGATATGAGTAGTAGCACACGCACCAATGTCTTGAGTTATAGAGAACTTCTGGATCCGCTTAAGTAAGGTCACTGCATCTGCCTCAAGTTCCCCAAAGAGGAAAATGAGAAAGAGATGAACCCATAACCAATATCCGCACATTATTATTATTATTATTATTATTATTATTATTATTATTATTTTATAAAACATCACTTTCATTATAAATAAAACCATTGGATTAAAAGAAATAATCCTACTGAAGATATGAGCAGCAGCATGCGCTCCAATGTCTTGAGTTATAGAGAACTTCCGGATCCGCTTAAGTAAGGTCATCGCATCTGCCTCAAGTTCCCCCAAAGAGGAAAATAAGAAAGGGATGTTCCCATATCCAATATCCACACATTTAGCTCCGTACTTGACGCGCTTATGTTTTTCAGCGTCAATCACCACATGACCTGGCACAAAATCGATCATACCAGTTTGCGTGAGGGGAGATGACCTCGTCAAATTGACACATACGTCCTGCCTTCCATCCCAGAAATAGAGCAAGATATATGCTGGCCGTAAGACTTGCTCCCTTTCTCCACCCAACCCGATGTCGACCTCTTTAAGAGCCGAGACCCCAGATTGAGAACAGATATCAACCAAGGTGTCGCGCAACATATTGTGCCGATGTTTAATACCAACAGTACCAGCACATGATACAACATGGTCCCCGTAAATATCCACCTTGAAAACCTTGGAGCAAGCTGAGCATGACATCTGAATAGAGAAAAGGGGAACGCCTAGCCGATAGCATAATACACACCTATAAGTTCTGGCATTCATAGTCTGTCCCAGCCCAGATATTGGAACCACCCTAAGCCAGTTTAAAGTGTAGTCCTCCTTTTGCTACCTCTAGAGTGCCATTTGTCGAGGAGATAAGCAGAATGTAGATTCAGCCATTTGGGTAATGTTAGCCTTAATAGTAATTAATAGAAAGTGATGGTCATTCATATTTAAGAACTTTGTAACGCGTGTTAGATATTGTAATAGAATAGTCAATGGGCTCGTGGATTGGGCTAAGCTAATTGGTTAGTAGTTATGTTAAGCTAGCCTCTTTATAGTTCATGTGATCCAAGTCCAGTCCATGACCAAAACGTGGCCCATGGCCAAGCCCATTAGGGCATATCTCTTTTAGTATAAATACACCATAAATGTGTCATTTGAGGTGTGTGCTTGAGTGTGTAAGTGTGTGTTTTGTTTAAGAAATACTAGTTCTTTCTCTTCATCTTTCTCTCTAGTTACATACGTTTTGCATACTTTAAGACACCACCTTTCGTGCTTCATATTTAGTGTGTTAAGGTTGTTAACGTGATATAAGTTGATAAAAACAAGGTCCTATAATTGGTATCAATCGCCTAACAATGATCTAGGAGTGTTTGTGTTTTGTTTTTTGGTTAAAAATTTGCAAAAAGTTGCGTTTTTCTTTAAAAACGTGAGCTTTCTACAGAAAGTTTTGATTTTTACGTGTTTTTGAGGTTAAAGTTGTTTTTATTGATCCTTAAGTGTTTTAGAATTTTGTGCAAAAGAAATCATTTGGAATCGTGTTTTTGGGTGAAAAATCGTGTTTTGCAACATTCTGGGCAGTTTACGCATAAGGAATGTCAAAACCCTTATTTTACGAATAAGGAAAGTCAAAACCCTTATTTTACGAATAAGGAAAGTCAAAACCCGGATCTTACGAATAAGCTTTATGAATAAGCTTTACGAATAAGGTTTACGAGTAAGGTTTACGAACAAGCAACTGGTGAAGATTCTTCGTGCAAGGCCAGGTGCTAAAACTTTTGGATTCTCCATAACCGCTTTTTCATTTACAACAATTTTTTCTTTTAACTTAGGCAAGGCAGGTGGAGTGACTGGTTTTGACAAATTATTTTTCTCATTGACTTTTGGAGGAGGCTGAGAAATAGACATTTTAGGTTTGAAAACTGGTTTGGGAATATTTGCTTTCTCCTAAGTCAATGGTTTTGCAATCTTAGTATCCACAGCCTTTCCTTTTTGACATTCCAGCTGAGCCCTCAAGAGATCATTTTGCTCTTTCATGTCCTTGTAGGCACGCTCATACGACAATTTGTCATACTTGCATTCCTCGGTTTTTCGATCAAGTTGTTTAAAATATGAGACATTTTCTTTTTCAAGTTTATCAAGAGCTTTTTCATATTTTGAAACAATGGCGGAGGTCTCAGATTGGAGTCTTTCATGGTCTTCAACAGAATATGTTTGTAAAATAATGGACATAATATCGGTACACAGAACATCTTCGAAGAGAGAATCATTCAAAATTTCCAAAACTTTGTTGTGTTCAAAACATTCATTAGCTTTCTTTACTAGGGATTTATGGTCCTTGAAAAAGTCACATGTTTATGTGAAATTCTTGTTTGTAACACTTGAGCGTAGTTCGCCATAAGTCGGGTGAGACCCGATTGGCACTGTTTGCATCCGAGTTGCTTATCGACATAAGCCTCGTTGATCTTATTCGAGCATTTGAAATTATTTTGGGCTATTTTTGGACTTGGTCTTGACTATTTTGGATTCGGTTTTGGATTTTGGTCCTTGAGCTTTGGATTTTGTGATTTTGATCTTGTTCTGAGTTTTAACTCATCAATCGATTTCAAATCATCATTTGGCCTCGAATTATTTTTCGGCTCCATTTCATTGAGAACTTTGTTAAAATCATCTTTTGACCTTTTATCGGTATTCGATTTCGAAACGTCATCCGGTCGTATTACGATAGTAACCGTATTGGAATTTTCATTCCACCGTATTTTGATAATAATCTTGTTAGAATTATCATTCCACATCGTTTCGGTAGTAACACCGTGGAATTGTCATCGAGCCTCGTTTCGTTGGTAACCCTGTTACCGACACTTATACCTCAAGCCTAGTCTTGAACCGATTGTTGAGAAAACTTTTGAAACCTTACCATTCACTCGATGTTGATTTTAACGACGTCATCTAATCGACGTTGCTCATTTCCTGAACCGATAATGTCGTTATCGACGTTGCTTCGCCAACAACTTTCAGTAAGGTAGTGCCTTACGTGCTGTTGATGTCGTACCTTATCCTCTATTTAGGTACCCCTATCGATAACGATCTAACGACTTGTTTTAGTGAAGTTGTTCACCGAGGATTATCCTTAGATATTGTTCCGTCGATGTTGACTCTAGCAAACATTGTTTGTCAACAATGGTCTGCTATGTCACACCACTGGTAATGGTAATACCTACGCTATTTTATCAATATGGTACCTTACACACCATAGATGAGAAATTCTCTAGCATGCCTACTTAGAGCCGTTGATGTTCACTCGTATGTAGGAAATGATTTGGATATCAATTGGTAGTTGAACTTCTTTTGAAGATTATGATTTTGAAGTTGAACCTTGAAACCTTTTGCATTAAAGTGTTAAGTGCACCAATGAGTCAATCGACAGACGGTGGTTATTAAGCAATACTCTCTTTTAAGGAGTCATACTTTCGCCTCTAACCTAGATATCATGCTAAGTCAATCGACCGATTGATGGTAGTAATCAACACTTTCTAAATAGAGACATACAATGAACTTCCTAGACTTCTTAGCTAGTAGAGATTCCGTACTCAGCAAAAATCTTGAAATCCTAAGGAGAAACCTAAACCACGTTCTCTAGGACAATCACATAATCTTTCTCTCATCCTTCTAGAAGCACCTGCTAACTTTTCGGACCTCTCACCAAACGATAAGCTACACTATAGACGAAACCTTGGAAGTAGATTCCCGCCTTTACCTAAGTGGTTGTTAGTAGCCTTACCAACCTATTCACCTCCCGCGAATTAGTAAAAAGGAAAATTATGGACGACAATGCTCATCTCTCCTCATATAGTTATAACAACACTAGAGAACCCAGCTATATTCTTTTAAAGAGGTGAGGTAGTACCCAATCCTCTCCCTCCGGTAAAGTGACTTGCTCCAATAAGCTAGACCTCACCTTTGAACTTTAGCCCCCTACCATCTTTCAATTATGGAACTTCGATTAAAAGGAAATTCCCTTGATCCGTTTTTCCTATCTGAGATTCATTTGGTTAGTATACACCTGATCCTCCTTCCTCAACCTTCAACTCGTTTTGATACTCTTTAAGGAAGAAGCGCGATCGGAAAACCTAAGTTACATAAATAAACTTCTTCACATGTAAAGGAAACCGTGTGCTTTAGGAAAGGCTAATTTCTATCCTTTCCAGATTATGGCAATCACCACATACCCATGTTTCATCTATCACTTCCTAGGGCCGAGAGGACCGATCTGGATATGCTTGCATTGTATCATCTCTAGACAATTGGCTAAAGTAGAGAAACCATTCGAACCCTATTAGAACACGTAGCGTGCCTATCAAGTTTGGAAAAGGATGGGATAGACACCTTACATTACTTTAGTACCTCCAAGGCACCGAAAGAGATTCTTTATGGTCGTAAGTGCCAATCCCGATTGCTGGGTAGAAATGGAAATACCTAACCAACCAACTCTTAACCTATTTAAGAAGATACCGAGGAAACTGTTTTAAGTTGAGATGGATATGTAAGTTACTCATAAACAATTTGGAGACATAGACAACGTAAATCTCTTGAACCCTCCGAGGTAATCTAGAATTAAGCTTTCGGATCCACTATGAAATTATGTGAAGCGAGTAGTAAACGTGAAAACTTAATCCCCACTATCTCAATCGTTTGGAAAATCCTTGCTAGATTGAGACCAGTAGCTCAGAGCCTTAAGCTACCAGCGAGACTCAGTAGAGAGTTCCCAACATTTCGTGTGTAATAGAAAGAAATGACTCGCCGATGAGGAAATCATTATCCCTTTAGGAAATCCTAATCTTTGGACGTTTAAACTTCGTTGACCTATCAAAACCATGGATGATGAAACCTAGAAACTTTAGTAAAGTTGCCTCTCTGTCTTCGAAGTTCATAGAAACTCACAGTAAGGACCTGGATTCACGTAGGGAAATGTTAAGGTAAACCCTCGTGTGTTTGCACAAGCCTCTTTAAACCTCAATGAGTAAAACTTGAATTGAATCGCGAGGATGCGATTCCTTTTAAGGAGGTGAGGCTGTGACAACTCGTAATTCCTCGATGCGTTGTAATTGGAGAAACATCGGTTAGAGCGATTGTTTTGATTAAACTGAGATACGAGTCGTATTTTATATCGTTTTTATTGGAAATAATATTTTAAAAATATTGGCGTAACTCTCGTGTCACGAATCATTCGTTGGCTAGGTTAAACAAGCCCCGAACCTTATATAACGAAAGTTTTACGAAGTTACATCTAAGGTCCCTTGAGGAAGTTACATAGTCGCTCTTGTGATTTTGAGTATACATGTTTAGCCTCTCCTTGGAGTATATATACCCCCACACCTCACACCTCTCCCATTTTCACCACTTATTTCTCTCTCTAAAAATCACACACACACAACCTCTCTCTCTCTCTCTAAGATAAAATCCGGCCACCCATTTTAGGGTTCCGGCGCCGTCACATTTTCCGGCCAACTTCCGACGACCTCCAATAATTACACCACCCATCTCAAATGATAGATCGGGTGATTATGGTCACGTTTATGCAACTTGCACACCACGAATCAACCACATGCGCTCCACATCTAAGGTTTAAATTTTGGATTATTAGGGTTTTGAAATAAAACAAGTATTAAGGATCGTGCTTGGATGGCTACGAGTTGTACTCGTAAAGGACACCATCAACACCCTCGTTTCTACCTCTTTTCTCTCAGTAACACCACTACCCATCTCATATTTCTTTTGTTATTCCATTTTAACAAGTCAATATGGTGTTTGGATTAAAAAGTGGTTGTGGCAGTTTCGTATGAGCCGACTCGATGGACTGAGTTGACTCAGTCGAGTCGTGGTAACTTGAGTCAACTCAGTGGGTCAATGGTCATTTTGTATCTTGGGTTAACAGGTTTCAACGATTTTTGTTTAGTCGGTTTTGTGGAAATGAGAATTGGTATTAACAAGTAACCATATTTTGAGAAACGAAAAATTTACTAGACATGGGGTATAAATTCGTTGACACAAGATGAGTTCAAAAACAGATTTAAAAGTTTTATAAGTGAAACATGCGGTAAGAAAACATTTTCGGTCGCGTTTATAATCGTGTTGAGATTAGGTCGTGGCTAACGAGAGGTCACGCGTCTCGTTGGCAGTGTTGTACATTCGTTCATGGTCTCGTGGTGTTGGCGTATGGGTTTCCCTTATTAACGATGTAACTTACTGATTTGTTTGAGGTGTTTGTGGGCTAACAGCCAACGAGGGCCCGTTTTCACATAGGGTGTGCTTTTGATTTATGAATGTTAATGGGCCAAGCCCAATCTTAGGGCACATTTAGGTTCGAATATGGGTTAAAGTCCACCAAGATTAATGGTTATAATTTATTTTATTAAAACTTTCCTATGATAACAGTTTATAATCGACGAATTAACGAGTTTGGGTAATTAGATACTATGGATACATCAAGAGGTGTAATTACGAAGTATAATTTAGACTTAGTCGATTATTGGATGATGAATATTTATTGAACGTTGGATAACTTGGTCAAATAGAACTAACGGATATAATATGTGTTAGACTCGAACGAATAATGGACGAGTTGCTTATAAAACGGGACGATATACCTTAATGACTAACTATGTGATTAATAAATGGATGTAGTATAATTCGTATTTCGTTATAAATTATGATAAGAACGGTTTATGAATTAAGAATGGCATTAGATACCCGAGATATATTAGTTATGAGTTATACTATATTAAATGTTTTGGCTTGAACAAGTATAAGGTATTAGACTTGGGAATGGGTTTAATATATTTGTTTCGTGATATGCTTAAATGTCCTATTTTCTCATATCAACTAATGACGAGATGTTTTGATATATAAAGTGTCAACAAATACGGTTTTATTTAGTTAAAAACCCTTATTATCTACAATGATAAATTGTGTTTTATAAATATATTGTTGACGACTACGGTTTTATTTAAATTATAAACCATTACTTACCACAATAATAACTTATATTTTATTACACATGCTAGCTTTTATAAACTTGTTTGGAAATGTTATTTTGGTAATATAACTTATTAAAGTCGTACTGATTCGGAAACGTTGGAATAAACGAACGTGACATTTATAGTACACTACTTAATGTATCTTATATGAAGTACTTTCTTGTAAACTTGTATAATTATGAATAGCGATTGAGAAACCTTTATTAATTGAGCGATAAATGGAAACTTGTCTTTTGCTATTAAGCATGTACGTTTAGGGATTATTGGGTAAATTACCGAAACTCACTAATTAACCTGTTTATCATATATAAATAGTCGTTTTCATTTCCTAGTCTTGGGCTAGCTTGAGTATTGTCTGTATTTCTTGACTTTGTCAATGTCTTCTCCTTTTTGGAGTGAGTTATGGTTTGTATGTCTCGAGTACGTTGATGTCTTCTTTTCCTTCGCGTGAGTTGTACGTCGCGTCTATGTTCCTTACCACCACACGGAAAGTTAAAACTAAACTTTTGAGATATTAATTATGAGTTGTGGGAACGATAATATACTTTTGAAAGTAATGACATGAATGATCCACGAAAACTACAACAAATTACTTTCTATTGATTTCTTTATCGTATGAGCTGTATTCTAAGAATATCGTATACGCATTAGGTTGCGTCACAACTATTCTATTGTACCTGTCGTACATTCTTTTGGATGCCATGGAGATTAACTTTAGATGCCTGTCGTGTCAATAGTGAATAGTGCATTGTTGTGCCGTGATTACATGTTATCTTCTGCTAGTGTTTATTCGTGCATTGCTGTGGCTAAGGTGAGTTTCATAGCCCCACTTTTATCTACGTTTTTAACTATATTGGGGTGAGAATCATGCTACTGTTTTTGGACCGTTAAAACTATTTGGATTTGCTGATATGCTTGACTATTTAGATAGATGTGCGGTAGTTGTTGCCTTAGACTAGGTTGAACCTTTTGCCTAGCTAAGAAGAGACTTCTACCTCGACCTAGTCCGGGGTCGGCAACTATTCTAGAGGTTGCCACGACAGTGCTGGACTAGAGTCGCGGGGCCCGAGTAATCCTTGGATGCGAGATATGATTGGAGATCCGGGTAGGATCAGTGTGTGAAACGGTATTTATCTATCTTAGGTCTTGCATAGCAAATCAACTCTTACAGGTCCACTATGACTTTGTTGAACTTAAACCTATGAACTCACCAGCGTAAGCTGACCTTTTAGCATGATTTCTCAGGTATTTGAGAGATGTTTGGGATACGTGATTGGTGGAAGCTTGGCAAGAAGGCGGGGTTCAAGGATTATTTCTGACTCTAATAAGCTTTGGGGACCTATTTTAAATCATGTTTTGGGCCTAATATTTACTCTTTTGGATTAAGTGTTTTGAATATTTAAATTTGGGATTGGTTTTGAATGTTAAATGACTATCTTTTTGCTATACTTGTGTGCGATACCAATCCAATAGTAACACCCCGAAAACTTGATTAAGTCTTCCGACGTACCGAGATTTGGGGGTGTTACAATCAACAAGAGAACCTTAGTAATTTTGATGATGATTAAGCATGGAAACTCATAGACTTGAGCTTGCTCGACTTCAAAAGGTGGTGATCTCGCCTTTAAGAGGAACCTAGAGAATTACACAAAAAAACTACATACAAAGATCACTTGGATCTGTGGTTAGTGAGTTTATAAATCAAAGAGAAAATATTGTGGAAAACTAAAAGGGGGGTTGAATAGTTTTGCCAATTAAAAATTCCTTCTAATTATTTAGATCGACTTATGTCAATCTATTTGGATGTGTGTGTTGGATGTTGATAAACAAGCATGGAAAGGTAAGTAATGAAAAGATAAGAGTAAGAAGCACAAAACCACAACGCAAGTATTTATAGTGGTTCGGCTACAAGGACACCTTCCTTGCCCTACTCCACTCCCCGAGTCACCTACTCGAGAGTTCGTAATCACTACACCAATCTCCTTATGGCAGAGAAGCCTTCACAACGTCGCCTACCCTTTTTCCGGTGCTAGGCTAACCACCGGGTTCTTTCACTCCAAGGTAAACCACACCTACACAAAGTCGCCTACCCTTTATAAGGTACTAGGCTAAGTACCTAGTTCTTTCACTCCAAGGTGAATTCCACCTTCACAATGTCGCCTACCCTTTATTAGGTACTAGGCTAAGCACCTAGTTCCATTGCAATGGAGGAACTACTACCACATTACACCAACGACTAATCCCAAAGGAGATCTACTCCTTCACAACATCATCAAGGATATCAATATCCTTGGATCTAATACTAGTCTATCTTGTAAATCGAAACACACCATATCGAATGTACATCTAAGGCACCTTTCACTAATGCCTTTGACTAGATATACAAGACACCTTTCACTAATGTCTTGTGTCTTCACTTCAAAGCACCTTTCACTAATGCTTCTTTGTCTTGACTTCTAAGAACCTACCACAAGTGCTTATCCTATAGACGATAGATACCTGATAACGTTACACGCGTCGTTCGGGGTCAAAGGAACTTCCTTTTCGTCGAGCAAGTTTTTCAACACCCTAGGCAGTGAACCTAATCATTCTAGTGTAGTATTAGGGTAAGCCAAGGGAATTGATATCGTTCTCTAAGGGAATAGGATGCTAGTGAGAAGTTACTACGCTAAGATTGGGGTTGAGGAAGATTATTTTTTATCTTTTTATGTTTTTTAGAAATTAGAAAGGTACGAATCTCGGGGTTTGTATTTGGGGGTTGGTATTTCTACCGATTACTCTACTTGTCTACTTATCTAATCTAAGGTGTATGTAGTCTATGTCTAATTATTGTGTGCTCGTATGATGGTTTAAAGATGTGTTTACTTAGGTTTTATTACTCCTTAATTATCTCCTATTGATGGTTGAATTGTCACGTCCTTATTCTTAATCGCGTTGTGTGTCTAAAGTCGTAGGGTATGCGTTTGTCCCTAACTCTTTGAAACTACCAAAGGGTCTCGTCTACAAAATCTCTAGGAATTATAAACTCTAACTCTAAGGTACTATTTGGATGGTTTAGCCTACAACTACTCTAGGTGTTATAGTCCAAGGTTCACAAAGATGAATCAAGCATTAACTACACAACAAATGACCTATCGCATTACTAGATCATTAACAAGTAAGATAAGATACAACCAATCAATATTCAATAATTAAGTTTCATATTCCCTAAGCAAATACACAAGTAAATTAGCCGGACATGGAGAACATGCAAGCATACACACAAGTAATTGAAGACATAATTGAATTAATAAAGTAAAACACTTATCTTGATGTAAGATAGGGTTTGGAACCCTAAAATACTGTACAAGACAGCCTTGGTTCGGTTTAGGTTTTTACTCCAAAAGACTACACACTAAAACTGAAAAATTCGGATTCTATATATAAGATTACAATCGCGATGGCGTCACCCTTTGAATTGTGAAGCCGTCGGGTCGCCGTCATTAGGGTTTCGTCATTAGGGTTACTCAACCGATGTGGAAGAAGTAATTATATTACGGGTATCAAACAAGGGTTTTCCTAATGCCTCTTATCATTTAGTTATTCCTAACTACACAAGTGTAGTCTTACTAGCGATCTCGGGATGCATTACAAAACAAGTTCTAGAATCTAATATACTACCGGTTCACACTCTATTGATCCCAGTTGAGCAAATGATCTAATATAGAAACTGACTTAGAACAAAAGCTTATTAAGTATCACGCGGAATTTAATACTTAATCTTAAGAAGAAGAACAATAAACATTCAACACCTCAATATTATTATTAATACAAATACTCTAACCCGTATTAGGGTTTTACAACCTTGAAATGTATCGACCTTAGATATAAAACATACGTATATCTAATCTAACCTAGAACCTCTTTTTATAGGCTAAGGAGTCCTATACATTATACAATATGTAACCTACAAGATAAATATCTTTTCCATATTTATCTAATACAAAATACTAAACTGACTATACAAGACTAGCAGTGGTTACAATTCATTATCCGTGGTTACACAATACTACTAGCCGCGGTTTGTCTTCATCAGCGGTTCCATTTTTCTGTCCGTGGTTATATCAACCTTGTCCGTGGTTCCAGCACTTAGAGTAATTCTTGATCCAAGGAACCAAAAACCCAACAATCCTCCCTTAAACTTGATACATTCCAACAGAATTCTCAAGTTTCCTTTAGCTCAAAACATCTTAATTGGAGGATGTAGCCAAACACTTACTTGATTTAAGAATATTCTCATACTTCAGCAACAAATTGTAAGCTTGACCATCATAGGGTAACAACATCTTGATACAACCAGGCTTTAACATCTGAGCAATAATTCCTGGATACTTATTCAGTTGAGGATAATCACCTTCTACAAGCATATGAATAACTTCCCCAGAAACAGTTAAAACATGACCTCCACAAGTTTGATATAAAAACCATCTTGTAACATGACCAATGTAGAGTCCTTTCCATTCAGGTTCATCATGAGTAGGTTCAAATAAAATCTTCAAATGATGATAAACCAGTCTCTCATGATAATCATTTGGAGGTACTTCACCAAACTTACTCTTGTAAAGTATCCAAAGATTCATCAAATCATCTCTATCAAAATACTGAAGCATCTGTGAAAATTTATTATACTCATAAACTTCATTGTCGAGTCTTTGAATTTTCCATACTCCTTCACTTCCAACTTTAAGCTTAAACTCATAAGAAATAATTTGATTAACATCGTCAACTACTTTCAATCTTTTAGAATCAAATGTCTCCTGAAGCTCAGATTTTCTCTTTTGTCTACTTTGAATCCACTCTTCTTCTTCAATGGATCACCAATAGTCAAACTTTTACTTCTAGGTTTGGTTGCAGTAGATTGAACAGATAAAACAGGTGCAATGATAGGTGTAGAAATAGATGAGGTTTTGCTTAGATTTATTAATGTACTTGCAGCTTCTTTCTCAACTTCTTTAGATTTAGGTGGTGACACAGAGAGGGTTGTGACAATAGTGGAAGTGGTTATGATAGCAGTGGGTATGATAGTAGTGGGTACAATTGCCATGTCTAAAACTGCAGCAGTGGTTACAAGAGTACTAACCGTGGTTGCAGACATACTATTAGTGGTTGTGTCCTGCACTACTTCATCTTCTACAACATTCTTCAAATTTTCAAGAACTGCCTCATTCCCATCTTTATCAGATACCGAAAATTCTTGATCTCCACTATCAACATCTTCTTCCATAGGTACATCAACAGCCTCCCCTGAATTCATGCCTTCACTCCTCCCTTGTTTGGAGAGATCCTCCACATTCAGAGCTGGAGAGGAGTCCACCTTCTTTTTCATCCTTCTCATTTTTCTCAAAACAGCAATCCCAGGTTTTCTTATTTTCTCCAAAACCAATACCATGTGCTTCAATCACCTAATGTCTTTCCCCTGAAACACAGCTAGCTCCTGTAGACCTGGAATGGTATTCTCCATTTTTGCACATTTATCCGTCAATTCATTAAAACGTTCAAGAATATCCTCCCCACTTCGACCTGTGTGAACTGGTCCGAGAGGTGGTTCATTGGAAAAGTCATCATGTACCAACTTAGGATCCGTCAATTCAGTTTCATGTTCCAAACTATCCTCATCACTTCGAGTTGTGTGACCTGCTACGAGAGGTGAATCCTTGGATAAAGTAAACATAGCATCAGACCTTGCCTGATCATCTATGCACCCTGTAGTAGCCAGTTGGCTAGGGATTCCTCCACCTGTGTTAAGTTCCAAGGAACTCTCCACATTAGGAGTTTCCAAAGGATGGGTCTTATTTATGTTTCCACTATCCTGACCAGCATCTAAGCAAAAATCAGTAGTGGAAGCCCTTCCAATCATGTCACCTCCACTCCATGTGACAGCCTCATGATCAACACTACTAACACCAGCCTGAGGTAGCTTAGTGCCCTTCTGTCTCCTAGTCCATACAATTGGTTTAACAGTGGTTTGGGTGTAACTAGAAGTAGGTTGAGTGTCACTAACAGTGGTTTGAGGTGTACGAGCAGTGGGTTCAGATGTACTAGCAGTGGGTTTAGTGACTATAGATTGGGATTCAAGACCTTCATCAAACTCAGGATCAGTAGGCAAAGTAAGCATATGGGGAAACAAAGGAACATCTCTTATCTGTACATTTGGCTTCTGATTCCTCATATGTGCAAAAACCTTAGGAAGCATATGATGAACTTCATACTCCCTAGAATGCTCAGCAGGTTCACTGATTTGGCTTTCCACAATAAGTTGAACAAACCTAGGATACAAATAGTATTTACCCATCTTCCTAATGTTTTGTACTAACCCCTCATAAATCATCCTAGACCAACTAAACTTTCTTCCATCAGACAAACAAATAACAGCAGTAGCAATTTTGGAAGGAAAGTCATTAAACCCAGTGGTCTTATTACTCATACACATCAACAAGGTATGAATAAGAAACTTCCATTCTGTTGAAAACAAACTCTTAAAAAATTGTACCTTATCACCCCTGTGTGTATATCCTAACCTTTCTAAACCAGCTACAATCTCAGCATCTAAAAGATTATCAATACCATCAGCATCATCAAACTTTAAAACTCTCCTAATGATCTCCTCATCAACTGAAATAGCATTCTCATCCACAATAGTGCTAAACACTTCTACTCCATCAACCTCTTCAAGCTTAGCATTCCTCCAGAACTGATGTATGTAGGCTTTAAGCATGGTTGGTGTGACAGTTAAGGCATAGTGAATAAGACTGTGAATAAGGAAATCAATCATTTGATGAAAACCTTCAGATCGATCATTTTTGGTGAGATTAGCAACAAGGTTATGTGTGTTGGAATACTTTTCCGCCATTGTGATTAATGATGGGTATGATGTGGGTTTTGTGAATAATGCAAAGGAAAATGATTAGGGTTAATGTTGAGCGCCAATTGGAAGTGATTTGAAGATCAATTAAATGATCCATCCGTGATTTGGGGAGATAATTATACGTTTTCCAAAGTTACCAAACAACCCCTGTAGTATCTAAAATCAAGCAACAGTCTATCAAAGGTTTCAGAACTGGTATCCGCGGTTTGAAACACACCATCAGTGGATACATTGTTTCACTTCAACCAGATGTCCAAGAGATACAGCAAGCAAATCTGTGTCAAAATAAAAGAGATCTCACAAAAAAATGAAGGATTTAAACAATCTTTTTTTTAACACTAGCAGCTAAACACATCACCAGCTCCAATGTACACTAATCCTTCATTCCTGTAAGACACAAACAAAAACCAAACACAGAGAAAAGAGTTATTGTTATCAGTGGTTAGAAAAAGCTAGAAGTGGTTCCATAGACCTGTCCGTGGTTAGCCAAAGTGCTAAAGTCTATATGGTCAACGTCCGGATTAATATATGTCCACAACCTAAGAATCTCATTAACTCTTCAACAACATTTAACCTTCCCCTCATTTACTCACATAAGCCTCTCTCTGCTTATAAAAAGAACCCAAATCTCATATCACACACATCAATTAAAACCAAAACCCTAATTTCTGCAAAATTCTCAATCAACCACAATCACCATGTGGAATCCTAGTTGCAATAAACCAGAAGTTGTTGATCTAACATCCTCCTCCTCATCATCATCATCATCATCAAGTGAAGAATCTGACCCATGGCATCTTTACATCCCTCCACAAGAACCACAACCAAGAAAATCCCCCTTTCTCCCCTCATCTGAAGATGACAGTGTTGTAGATCCTAGTGAGTCATCAAGAGTGTAGGATCTTGGTTTGTTAAACAATAGGTGCGGCTAGGGTTGGGGTTTAGAGAGAGAAAGAGGGAGAGGATGGGAACTCTAGAGAGACAAAGAAAAATATATTATGAAGCTCCAACCCTTTGCCTTGGAGGGCAAAGGGTATTTATAGTGTACAAGCATAGACGCCTACTTTAGGCTGTGGATCAGGTATACAGTGGGTAAAGACCCATCCATCCTCCACGGTGTTACAAAGTAATCTAAATACTAACACTGAATAACTATGACTACGAGCTTTCTAACGAGTATACATACTTGAGGTGACCGACACTTTAAGTACTGGATTTACTAAATCCCAACAATCTCCCCCTAAGGGAGGTCACCTCAACTAGACCTCAACTTACAATGATTACAAACTGATATGACATTTTGTTGTTCTTGGTTTCTTTGATTAAGCACTTTTGTTCTTTAGCTCATAGTCTTTGATTCATCAAGTTCTGCATGTTTTGTTAATACGAGTGGAGGTCATTAACTGATCCTCGTGATGTATGAGTCTTTGAACCAGCTTTGAAATTATAAGCAACCATAAATCTCTGACTCTTCCTTTAAGTTGTTGATAGTATGTGATGTTGTGACTTTTGGACCGACATGCTCACATTCTGGATCATGATACCTTCTTATCAGAGTAGCGGAAGCTTTAGCTGATTCATGATATTTGCAGCAGCGTAGCAGAAGCATGGAGTGAAAATATCAGAGTCATTGATGCATTTATCATGATTTCTTTAGAGATGAATGTATTGAGTGAGCATATGGCAATGGATTGACCGCATCATTCTGATCAGCTGCAAACGATGGGCGTACCTGCATACAACAGTTAGCAATAAAGCGCACGAAAGTGTCTTTGAACACTTTCGATGAATTGAGGTACACGGCCCACGGTTCCCCGTTGATCAGTACAAGTAGTGCCTGTGATTAGGTATAATTCCGAAGAATCTCCTTGACAGGGTTTCGCAGCTGCTCTAGCTGTTCTCAAACCGGAACGTCTCAAAGAAGACAACACGGAGTGAGTGAACCAGCGAATGTAAATCTACTGATTGATGAAAAGAGATTTGAAAAACAATCGTGTATTGCTCAATCGAAAGTGTTTTGCAATACAACGAAGGTTTTATGGAAAATCAATTATCAATCATAAATACCCTTTAATTTTGAAATATTCGTACACAGTCGATGTGCTAAAGAAAAGAGTTTTTAAGCACAATGACCGGTTTTTCAAAGGTATCCGTCGATCCATAACCTGGACCAAGGTTGATTCAAGAATGAATCGCCCCATCGTTTCTATCCAGTTGTCACAAGCTTGATCTTTTGCAAGATCTCACATGTCGCCCACCAAGAGCTTGTTTGATGTTGGCTCTAGAAGGATTTCCATCTTCATCGTGAGTATTTAATATATCACTCGGATGTTCTGGCAATACCACAAGGATAATGCGTAGGACTCAAGATATAATCTCTCTTTCCACATTGTGTGAAACAGAGAGTCTTCATTTGAAAGTGTCCTAATGAGATTTATTGATGATCTTGTGGCTCTAGACTCAATTGTGCACATT
Organism: Chrysanthemum makinoi; assembly: GCA_910596185.1. NCBI lineage: Eukaryota > Viridiplantae > Streptophyta > Magnoliopsida > Asterales > Asteraceae > Chrysanthemum > Chrysanthemum makinoi. Next base: position 312,443,498 of record OU343220.1, on the reverse strand, counting down.
TGGTTCCTATGCCAGAGACTAGGGAGAGGGTCTCCTTCTTCAATATCAACAATCTCTAAGAGAAAGTCGATAGATAATGTCGGTTCCCCGTGAGAATGAAACAAGCCCTTTTAAGAGGAACTTGAGTAGCTTGGGAAGTTAAGTGCAGTGCATCACTGGGTCCATGATGTCTTGTCTTCAATACCAGTGTTACCTTAGTAAACACCAATAGCATATGTATTGAACCCGGTTTCTGCCGTAAGGTTGAATTATTGGAGGGCTATTTCTTTTCACCCTTTTCTCATTCAATTCTTTTTCATTCTTCAACCCCTTCAGTGCTTACCGAGACTTCATAGCTAGAACCTTGTTGGGTTTATTCCAGTACTAGCTCAGTCTTAGTCCGCACTCTTCCCATATCTCATTATTCTCCTTTTATCATCATACCTAAGAACTCTACACTAACTAGTGGATAGTCCCTGGGTAGGTCCCTCCGGTTCTGGCGGATCATGGGAACACATACCTAACCTTATCATCCTTATATCACCGTAAATAAAGTAAAGTTGGTCGGTCTATTTGGTATTGTTTATCTGCCATTGGAACCAAAAAAACCATTTGAAAATCAATCCAGATACTTAAGATTTATTATCAAAGTATTTTGTACCTGAATTGTTTTTGATATTTTTAGAACACGAGCTCCCCCTCAACATGTGCATCAAGTATTTGAAATCATTTTGCACATGGAGGCAAGAGACAGAAATAACTTCTTTGATTATCATTTTCTAAAAGATATCATCATCACTTCCCTAATTAAATCAAGTAGATAAAGCATTTCCGGGAAGGATGAGGTTTTCATAAGCTTGCTCCCCCTCAATATGTGCCTTAAGGTTTGAAAGAGTTTTGCACATACTAGAGGAAACCTGAACATTGATCACGATTCAACTTGTTGTGGTTTAAGATAAATGCTCCCCCTCAACATGTGCATGGAAAATTTGAAATCGTTTGGCACATGTGGGAAGGAGAGCTTGTAAATCCTTATAAAACCATTTACCGATTTATCAGTTTAAATCCAATTTAAAGCACAAATTCTCCCCCGATCACAATTATCAAATCATTTGAGATTTGTGATCTCTGTTGATTTAAATTGATTTTGAAAGCTTTTAAAGGAGAATTGTGACTTGAATATGAAAAAAAAATTTAACTGATAAGGATCAGATTTTGAGACTTTAAACTCCATTGTCAAAACATGCATGAATATCTTTTGAAAACAATTGAATGAAAAATAACTTTTTATTTAATTGAAATCATTCTCCCCCTCAATCAATAACATAGGTTGTTGATTGAAAGATAGATATTTTGACAAATAAGACCAGATGATTATCAAAAATAGAGTCCGAGTTATATTGCAAAGCAATTGGTTTTCATTAGATAGAAGATAAATGTTTATAGAATCAGAGCATGAGATTTGAAAAATATGATAAAGCATGGCTCTGTTCTTTCTTTCAAAAGCGGGTTACTGTCTGAAATAACAATAAACCAATATTTTTCTCCGTCCCGTTTTTTTTTTTTTTTTTTTTTTAATTCGAACTTCATCTAGAGACCCGTGCAATTCTTTGAGTGGCAACTCAAAGTCCGTAGATGTTATCGAACCGACAAGAAAAACATGATAAATAAACAATATTTTTTGCAGATTTTCAAGATTTTCTGATTTTTATGGATTTTTGAAAAATTTTCTATTTTTCTATTTTCGTTTTGTTGGTTTTGTAATTTTGTATTTGGTTTTTGAAAAGATATATACAAAGAATAGATAGAGTCGAACACCTTTACTCCTCGACGTCTTCCTGAAGACGTTTGAGCGTTTCTCGTTGAAGGCTCTTTAAGCCTAGTCGTGGAAGAATAAACTCAAAGCGTTCTCGAGGAAGAGCTTTGGTGAAGATGTCTGCTAGTTGATATTCAGTCCTTACGAAGTATAGTTCAACCACACCATTTTCCACTTGTTCCCTGATGAAGTGATGTCGAATGTCGATGTGCTTTGCTCGAGAGTGTTGAACATTGTTGCAGCAGAGAGCAATGGCACTTTTGTTATCACAGTACATAGGAACTTTGTTGAATACAAAGCCATAGTCAGATAATTGTGATCTCATCCATAAGATTTGAGCACAACACGATGACATGGCTATGTATTCAGCCTCTGTAGAGGATATGGAAGTGCTCATTTGTTTCTTTGAAGACCAGCTTACAAGTTTATCACCCAAAAATTGAGCACCACCTGACGTACTTCGACGAGTATCTTGACATCCTGCATGGTCAACATCTACATAGGCCGTTAGTGACATACCGGAGTCCTTTGGATACCAAAGTCCCATATTAATGGTTCCTTGGAGATACAGAAAGACCCGTTTAACCGCTTCAAGGTGCTTTTTGGTAGGCTTAGCCTGGTATCTAGCACACATGCATACATCGAACAAAATTTATGGTCTGCTGGCTGTGAGGTGCCTTAGGGATCCAATCATACTACGATATTTTGTTTAATCTACTATGATCCCTGAGTGGTCCTCATCCAGTTTTGTGCGCTCCACCATAGGAGTGTCAACAGGGTCACTTGAGGTAAATCCAAATTTCTTTAATATTTCATTAGCGTATTTTGATTGATTTATAAAAATGCCTCTGGGACTTTGTGAAATTTGTAATCCCAAAAAAAATGACATTTGTCCCATCATTGACATTTGAAATTTGGAGCCCATCTCCATAGAAAAACGGTCACATTCATTTGGGTCAGTCGAGGAAAAAATAATATCATCAACATAAATTTGAACGTGAATTAAGTGTTTGCCTGACTTTCTGGTGAACAGTGTTGGATGGACTGCTCCTTTGCTGAATCTAGTGGATAGAAGAAACTTTGATAGCGTATCATACCATGCCCTTGGAGCTTGCTTCAAGCCATAAAGAGCCTTCTTCAAGCGATAGACATGAGTAGGATGCTCTGGATTTACAAAACCTTCTGGCTGGCTGACGAAAACCACTTCTTTGAGATCTCCATTAAGAAAGGCGGTTTTCACATCCATCTGATAAACTACCATGTTTTTGCTAGCAGCATTAGCCAAGAAGATTCTGATGGCTTCGATACGTGCAACAGGAGCAAAAGATTCCTCAAAGTCGATTCCTTCTTCCTGACGGTAACCTTTAGCAACTAACCGTGCCTTATTTTTCAGAACTTCACCGTGCTCATCAAGCTTCACTTTGAAGATCCACTTGAGAGCAATGATCATTCCACAATCAGGAGCTGGTACTAATTCCCATACATCTAGACGATCAAACTCATGAATTTCTTCTTGCATTGCATTAAACCAGCTGTCCTCAGACATTGCAGTTTTAACATCTTTTGGTTCGATCTTAGAGAGTACTGAGTTGAAGAAGCACCATAAGGCATCAGTAGCTAATTGTTTTCGAGTGGATACAGGACGAGAAGGATTCCAAATGATGTTATCCAATGGATGGTCATGTGTCCATTTTCTAAGATGTTCATGTGGTTGTTGTTGAAGGACTGATGTAGCAGAGTTTATATCCCCTGATGAAGATGGTTCAGGTGTTGGTTCAGGGGCAAAGATGTTTTCAAATGGAGCATCTTCGGGAGTAGCAAAGGGATTAACTTCATCATTGTTGCCAGAGACAATTCCATGATGTACATTCGATGATTGATGATTTGTTGATGAGACAGAGTGATTAGCAGCAAGCGCTTCTTGACTTAATGATATTGAAACTGAAGAGTTGACTTCATTTACAAGGATAGAAGCAACCTCTGTTGATGGAGTTGATAGATCAGTGACACTGGGCTCATAATGTTCATCAAACATTGGATCAAACAAATTCTTCAAATCATCTTCAGATAGAGGTACATATGGAGTTGCTGGAGAGGAGTTTGGTACTAGGGATGACCCAATGGGACTATTTTGAAGTGCGGGTCCAGAACTGGATTGTCCTGGAGCCATTTGCCCGGACAGCTCATCGAACGTAACGTGAATAGTTTCCATGATATCTCGAGTTCTTTTGTTGTAGATTCGGTAACCCTTCTTGTTTGGTGCATAACCTACAAAAACTCCAATGTCTGCTTTAGCTCTCAATTTACCTAAATCTTGACCGTAATTTGTTGGATAGCACAAAGCACCAAACACACGAAGATAGGATAAATCAGGTTTTCGTTTATGAACAAGTTCATATGGAGTTTTTCCATGAGAGGTGTGAATAAGAGAACGATTTTGGGTGTAGCAGGCAGTGGCAATGGCTTCAGCCCATAGAAACATTGGAACCTTTGAATAAATTAACATTGTTCTAGCGGCTTCCACAAGAGTTCGATTTCGTCTTTCAACTACACCGTTCTGTTGAGGAGTTCGTGGAACATTTCTTTGATGATTGATTCCAATACTTTCATAAAATTGACTTAAGTCACGGTTAACGAACTATGTTCCATTGTCAGTTCGAACAATTCTAACCGTGTTGTTAAGACGAACCTGAAGTTGCTTGATAAGTTTGATGATGACTGCTGGAGTTTCATCCTTAGTCCTCAAAAACTTTACCCAAGTAAATCTAGAGTAGTCATCAACAACGACTAAAATGTATCTCTTCCCATTAATCGTTTCCACTCTCATTGGTCTGCACAAATCCATATGAAGGGTATGAAGAACTTCCATTACAGAGTTTGTGGGTTTTGGTTTGTGGGCATATTTCGTGCTTTTTCCCAATTGACAAGCTGAGCAAAGATGATCTTTCTCATATTTTAATCTGGGTAAGCCTCTGACAAGATCCTTTCTGGAGAGATTGTTTATGGTGCCGAAGTTCAAGTGATTGAGACGACGATGCCATAACCAAGACTTTGTTTTAGAAGCCTTTGACAGCAAGCAGATTGGAGAGGACTTCATCATGTCTTCGATAGATATGGTGTATAGGTTTGAACCACGAGTTCCTTTTAATAATTCCACACCATCAAGTTCTCTAACGAAACAAGTATGTTTTCTAAAGGCACTTCAAGATCGGAATCACAGAATTGACCAACAAAGAACAAGTTATGACCAAGACCTTCCACATAGTATACTCGGGAAATTACACTATCTCCAACCACATAATCTCCATAACCCATAATAGCTCCAAAATGGTCGTTTCCGAATCTAACAGTCCCGATAAATTTACTCACGAAGTTCATGAGCCGCGAGTGATCTCCAGTCATATGCTTGGAACAGCCTGAGTCCAGGTACCACAGAACGATTTGAACGATCTGCAGTTGAACACAGACAAGAATGGATGACTGGATAATTGGGATCCCCATGCAAGAATGGGTTCCATTTGGTTAGTAACAGTGATTGGATCACCCACATCAGACATAGAAGCATTCATATCAGAAATTGAGGCAATGGAATCATTATGAATAGATGCAGTACTAGTGTTCGTATTTGCCCTATTCAAAGTATGTGCACTTCTTAAGGGAACAGTTCTACCAGTAGGCATCCATTTTCTAGTGGGCATTGCCTGATTTTTCTTATGGCCAACAGGTATCCATTGATAAGCTATCTTACTAAATGTTCTTCCTGTGGACTTCCACTATTTTCTAACTTTCTTTTGCCTTTGCCTTTTCGCCTTCTTAGCATGATATTTTGCATTAATAGTGTTAACTGGAGTTTTGACAGCATTAGACAAAGCTTTCACACCACATTCATGATTAGAAACAGAATTCAAGCAGACATCATTACAAGGTTTGCAAATAGTATCAGAATTCGAATTAATTACAGTACGCCTATGGCTAATACTAGAATCAACACGATTCGTTTTATTCGACTCAAGCTTAAGGTTCCTAGGTTGGTCTTCTACTTTCTTCCAATGCACATTCTTAGCTTGTGAGGTCCTATAATTCCTTGTATTGTCTTGAGACTTTGACCTGCTCGCATTAATGTCACTGATTACTCCTGTAGAGGGAATGGGAACATTAGTTGGTTTTGCTACTCTTTGCATATCCTGTTTAGATGTGCTGGGATCTGACCTACATGCAGGCACACTAAGGTTCACTTTCTTAACACTAATAGATCTGGAATCTGACCTACTTGAAGGTATACTCCAGTGCTCATTCAAAACATTGGGCATCGAATGGATACCATACTTGGCACTAGGTATAGAACATGGAATCAAAGGATTAACTCTCTCACCTAAGGACTTAGGGCATATTGTTATTAGGCATTCTAGAATTTCTTGAGATTGTTTGGCATATGAGCATGCATGCCCAATTGCATTATCAAGTGGTTTCTCTAACTTATCCTCTTCAACAATCTCATGGAGACATTCTAGACAATCCTTAAGAGATGAGAAATATGTTTGAATTGCAAGTTTATTATTCCTAAGGTGAGGAAGAACATATTTCACAGACAAAGCATATTTATTACAACCAGGTACCTTTGATCCATCATTCTCCCCATTGGACATTGGCATTTTCCCTTTTACCTGACTCTTCAGATTCTCAATTTCCTTTTGTAATGAAGCTATTTGATCGTTGTTTTTATTATGAGTGACCTTTATTGATTCAAATAACTCATTGAAATGACGTTTAACCTTTTCATTTTCTTCAAAAAAGCTTTCGTTTTCCTTTTGTAAAGCATTTACTAAGTTTTGAAGATGAAACGTTTGAGAATTCTGAGAATCTAAAAGAGGAGGCATTTGGGAGCCAGTCACATTGGTCTTTTCACCCTTTAATTGAGAGATTTGGGCTTTCAATCGTGTTATAATGAGCTCGAATTTGTTCATCACGTTTGCTAATTTCAAAAACTGCATCAAACTCAGGAGCATCAGAGGATGTCTTGATATTTGAGGTTTTAACATTTTCTTTGAGATGTTGATATTTTAATTGCAAAGCAAGATGTTCAACTTCTAATTTTGAAAACTGTTTAACCAGATTATCATGATCATACGTTTCGATTTTATCATGCAATTTTGAATTCGTTGTTTCAAGCTCAATTACACGATCATGGGAAACTTTCAACGCAACAGATAATTCATGAAATTGAGATGCAGTAATAGAAGAATTCGTAGCAACATAAAACACATCTTGAGCAACACATTGAGAAATCAAGTTCTCATTTAATATATGCAGATTCTTCCTTTCAATTTCATTGTACTTAAGTTCCTGTTCATGATCATTAACTTCAACTAACATTGCATCAAATTCCTTTTCCATTTCTTTAATATCAGTGTTTATTCCAATTTTAAGACTCTCAAATTGACCTTTTAACTGTTTAAAGAATAGCATGACCTCGGTTAAATAACATTCTTTGGTTTGCTCAAAACCCCTTTCCCCTTCAGTTATCCCAGTAGGTGTGATTCTCTTCTTACACGTTTTCCCAAAATCAACAAACATCTGATAAACAACATATAGACTGATTAAGGTTCTGCTATTAGTGGCAATGGATCTAGGCACTAAATGCATTGGTGTATTAGGAGGATACACAGTTGCTTTTGACAATCTCCTACAAGGGGAATTCTTTTCAACAAGATTTTCAGCTTTTAGCATTTCCATATCCTTTTTCCAAAAAATCTGTTCTGGGGTTAATAGAGTTTGAGGCTTGAACGTGTTCAAGGAAATCCAATTTTCCTTTTTGTAATCATGAGGACTGATCTTTATGTTTTTCTCTTTGCATTTAAGATCTTCTAGCTTCTTATTCATTTTCTCCCTAGTGACTTCATCAGATTTCTTATCTTCCTCAGTGCACTCAACGCAACTAGGGTTCTGTATAGGTTTAAGGATCTCATTACCATCATACAGTACCTTGTGAGCAGCTCTAGCCTTTTTAATAACCGCTGGACTTGGTACTTCAACAAGGGGAACGCTATGCTTATCGCTTAAGACTCTATGTTTAGTGACCATGTGAGCAGTTTGAATGGTATTTCCTTGTATGTACAACTTATTTTCAAGTTTGTTTTTCAAAGTTTTCAGATTGGAAAAATCATTCAAAAGTTTTGATTCCTTAGCATTGAATTCTTGCTTAAGCATTTTCACATTTTCTTGAAGTTCTTGTTTTTGCTTAGCAGTTTTAGAAAGCTTTTCTTGCAAGGAGTTTAACTCTTGTTTTAATACTTCTTCTCTAAAGTTACTTTTTCTGATAATTGCACACATTTGGTTATCCATATCCTGCTCATGGGTAGTTAGCTCAAACTTAGCACGTTGTTCATAAATGGCAACTTGTTCCTTATAGGTATTGAGTTCAGTGGTCAAGGAATCATCAGGCACAAATGCAGTGAATTCATCAGGCATGCATGTATTATTGATTGCAGAAGATTCATCATTAGGTACAATATGACTGTCATCTTGTTTCACATATTGTTCATATGGGATAACATTGTCATTTCCCATATTTTCAATATCTGACTCAATGAATTCAGTAGATTGTACTTCATGGGAAATCTTTTGCTCATCAACCACATCATATAGTTTGAGTACCTCTTTAATGATGGATTCCTTGGATGGACTGGCTTGTTGAGACGAAGAGGTCATTGGAGAGATATTAGCCATGAAGATGGTTTGTGCACATGGTTCATCAACAACGTCCGAGTCATATGCATCACAATCTGCAACTTGAAAGGCGTTGGGGTTTTTCTGAGCAGCATGCACTGGTTGTTCGTCCACATCAGCATCGTATGTTCTAGCATTCCCATCAGTCAAGAAAAACAGCTCCTCTTCATTCAATATTGCACCATTATCTTGTGCTTGAACCAGCAACATCTTATCCCTGAAGTACTCTGCGTTTTGAGGGCGCTTTGGTTGAGTACAGTTCCTAGAAATGTGCCCTTCTCCACCACAGTTATAGCACTTGATTGGTTTTAGTTGACCCTGGACTATATTCCTTCCACGATTCTGATTTCCAACATTTCCTCTACCAGCTCCACCTCTTACCTGATCATACTGTCTTTCCTGAACTGGTTGCACTATTATCATCCCATCTCTGACAGTAGCTTGATTGTGTAGGTTAGATGCTGTTATGAGGTTGTTGTTGGTTTGTGGGAGAGAATTCATGTTCTGACTTATCATGAGTGCCAGTTGATTGATGAAGTTTTCCATGCCAGCATCAGCATCAGCCTTTTTGAACATTGGATCTGGAATGAGTTTATGATTACCATTTCCCATAGGTACAACTTGAGAAGCTTTGGTGGTAATCCCAACATTTGTGTGAAAGGCAGTTGAATCATTTGTTGAGCTTGTATCTCCCTGAGCTTTGAACTGATCAAGAATCCTTTTCTCAAACATGGCATGTTTTTCATTTTGAAGAAGGAAAGCATACAATTGCTCATAGTTGGTGTTCTTTAGTCCCTTGGTAAGCTTCACAGAAGTGACAAACTTGTGCCATTCAGGATTCATGTTGTTTACAAATTTTGAGTTCAGCTGAATGTTTGGCATAGTCATCTTGATATTCCTCATATCATTCACCAGCTTGTGGAATCTCACTTAATAATCATAAACACTCTCTTCAGGTTTCATCTTAAAGTGTTCAAATTCATCATATAGCTGTGATTCTCTGTCTTTGATGGTCAATTCAGAACCTGAGAGAAGCATTTTGACATTATCCCAAACCGCCTTAGCTTCTGTGTTGTGATTGATCAGCTTGTAGATGTCTTTAGGAAGACCCTGTAGTATGATGTTAGAAGCCCTGATATCAGCATCAAATCGCTTTTTCTCCTTATCACTTAGCTCATCATATGTCTTTGGTCTGTCTATTCCATAGATCATTGTACCATCTGCTGCAGTATCAATTATATCTCTTGTAGTCTCAACCCGATACGGTCCTTCATCAATTGACTTAAGGATGTTAACCCCATTCTCCTTTCCTAAGCAGTGCAGCATGATTCTTTGTGACCAAGACTCATAGTCAGTTCTATCAAGCATGGGAGGAAGAGTATCAGATCCTGCAGCTTGCACATCATCAGCAACGGAAGACATGTTTAAATTCTACGGGATTTTACAAATCTTTGACTTAACCGGGAAATAGATTCTTTCACGGGATTTTACAAAATCAAGAGACAAACCGTAAAACTTATACACTTATGAGTAGAAAGCAACGTTATGCGTAGGAGCTTACGCGTAGACAGCAGTTTACGCGTAACTTACAACTTACGAGTAGACACAAGCTTACGCGTAGACAGAGTTTACGCGTAGACTAGAGCTTACGCGTAGAGTTTTAGGGTAAAATGCTTAAGTTTATGCGTAAACCAAAGCTTAGGCGTAAAAACCTTATGCGTAAGTTTCCCTTAGGCGTAAGACAAGCTTATGCGTAAGAAAAGGCTTATGCGTAAGAATTGTTACGCGTAAGATTTATGCTTATGCGTAAAATTAGGGTTTTACCCACAACGATCTCTTACACTTCACAGTGCACGAGATATCCAAAGTCGAAGTGTTTTTTCAGGCTTATCCAAGCAAGAAGAACACTGAGTAACCACCAGAAATGAAGATCAAGTGAAAAATTCCTTACGCGTAGGATTAGGGTTTTGATACGCGTAGAAAGTACAAATTTTTCCAAACACGTTTTTAAGATCAAAACCTTTTACAAAACTTGATTATGATGATGAAACAACCTTAAAAACACCAAAACAACAAATCTTGAGGATCAAAACCACCTTTCTCTCTTACGCGTAGTACCGTACACCCTTATCCAAACACGCTTAAAAAGCACGAAAAACTTGTAAAGTTTGAAACTTTTTGCAAGAAACTGAAAGTTTAACACTCAATAAACCTTAACCCACAAGAATCTTGGATTATAGAGTGAAAAATTTAAAGCTTTAATGATATCAAACCTTCATGTATGAGACCACGCCGAAACACCCTTTAACGCGTAATGACTAAACTTTAACCCAAACAATAACAATCAAACCAAGAACATGAGAGATGGATAAACCATGGCTCTTGATACCATTTGTAGGATCTTGGTTTGTTAAACAATAGCTGCGGCTAGGGTTAGGGTTTAGAGAGAGAAAGAGGGAAAGGATGGGAACTCTAGAGAGACAAAGAAAAATATATTATGAAGCTCCAACCCTTTGCCTTGGAGGGCAAAGGGTATTTATAGTGTACAAGCATAGACGCCTACTTTAGGCTGTGGATCAGGTATACAGTGGGTAAAGACCCGTCTGTCCTCCACGGTGTTACAAAGTAATCTAAATACTAACACTGAATAACTACGACTACGAGCTTTCTAATGAGTATACATACTTGAGGTGACCGACACTTTAAGTACTGGATTTACTAAATCCCAACAAAGAGGATCAGATGATTCTACTGAGCGCCTGGAACCAACCTTCAATAGGTTGGTTAGAGAGGAAGCAAAGAAAGGACAACCTTCATCATCCCAACCCCAACCAAGACCACGAGCAAGAAATCCACCACTCCCAAAGGACAGAGAGGTGGTTCTTGGTTTTTCTGCACCAGGTTGTGGTGCTTCTTCACATATCGTAAAGGGGAAGGGAAAAAAGAAGATGGAGTGATGCTTTTTAGTGAAACCAGTAGATGAATGTGTAATTTGACAATGTCCTTTGTGCTTCATCTACTGTATTCATCTTCATCATCTTCGTTTTCATCAATCCATCCTTCCCATTTTGATCCTTAGCTCATCATACTGGTCATGCATATCATGGTCATGCATATCCAGCAGTTGGAATAGATGATATGAGCTAGGATAGTAGTAGGAAATCATGTATAGAACTAGTCGTTTAATTGCACTTGAAGTTTAATTGTAAGCTGTAAGCTGTAAACTGTTTCTTGAATGAATGAAGAATTGAACTTCAGTACTTCTTTTGCTTCTATAATGAACTTTCTTGTATCTGCAAAATGGTGAGTGGAAACACATAGCATCAAACAGTGGTTTGAACACAACTATCAGTGGTTAGAAACAAAAATAGCAATACTAAGATTACATAATAACAGTCCAATACTTATACAAACTTTTACAAAACAAGTTGAGAGTTAGAGATTAATCATTCCAATACTAACAACAAGGTACTGAAACCTCCCCACATCAAAAGCTTTGGTAAGAAGATAAACAACATTGAAATCAGTATGGATTTTTACCATTTGAATCAACCTTTTCTCATTACAATCTCTAATAAAGTGATGCCTTATCTCAATATGTTTAGTTCTAGAATGTAAAATAGGATTTTTAATAATGCAAATTGTACTGTTATTATCAATGTAAATCTTAGTATGCATAAAATTGTACCCAAAATCCAGCAATTGATTCTGAATCCAAAGAACTTGACCATAGCAACTAGCAGCAGCCACATATTCAGCTTCAGTTGTAGAATTAGCCACAATAGTTTGCTTTTTACACTACCAAGAAATTAGTCTGCTTCCCAAAAACTGACATCCTCCAGTAGTAGACTTCATATCCAAACGCACCAGCATAGTCACTATCTGTGTAGGCCACCAAATCAAAAGGGGAATCCTTAGAGTACCAAATGCCCAATTTAGGATGACCTTTAAGATATCTAAAGATCCTCTTAACAGCATTCATGTGTGAGGTATTTGGTGTGACTTGAAATCTTGCACACACACATACTGAGAACATAATATTTGGCCTAGATGCAGTGAGATACATCAAAGATCCAATCATGGACCTGTACAACTTCAAATCAACTTTGGGACTTCCATCATCTGGTAGTAGTGGTTTCTGAGTCTCCATAGGTGTACTTGCACTCTTTACATCTTGAAACCCAAACTTCTTCAAAACATCTGTTACATACTTGTCTTGACTAATGAAGATACCATCAGTCCTTTGTTGAACCTGTAGCCCCAAAAAGAAAGTGAGTTCTCCCATTGAACTCATCTGAAACTTATCATGCATAAGTTTCTCAAAATTCTTGCATAGCTCCTTGTTTGTTGAGCCAAAGATGATGTAATCTACATAAACCTGAACTAATAAAATATCATCTTTTTGCTTTCTAATGAACAAAGTTTTATCAATCAGTCCTCTTTTAAACTCATTGTCCATCAAATAAGTAGACAGGCACTCATACCATTCCCTAGGAGCTTGATGCAACCCATACATAGCCTTTCTCACCCTATAAACCTTATCAGGATGATCAGGATCTTCAAAACCAGGAGGTTGACAAACATAAACCTCCTCATCAATTGTGCCATACAAAAATGCACTTTTAACATCCATCTAACACACAACAAAATTCTTGAATGAAGCATAAGCCAAAAATAATCTAATAGCCTCTATTCTTGCAACTGGAGCAAACACTTCATCATAATCCAAACTTTCAGTTTGTGTGTATCCTTGAGCAGCCAACCTTGACTTGTTCCTTACCACAATTCCTCTTTCATCCCTCTTGTTTCTAAACACCCATTTAGTGCCAATTGCCCTTTTTCCATATGGAAGATCAACCAATGTCTAAACCTCTTGAAGCTTAAACTGTAGAAGCTCTTCTTGCATTGATTCTAACCAGCCTTCTTCTGATAAAGCTTCTTCCATTCTTTTGGGCTCCTTTTGAGACAGAAAACAAGCAAACAGGCAATTTTGCAGATCTTTATGACTGTTTCTTTTGTGAAGTGATCTTGCAAAGAACCCATGTTCAGGAAAGGGTTCAGTGTTCTTAACCCTGCTTCTTGTTTGAACTGGAGTATTCAAGTTTCCAAGTATTTGTTCCTTCGGATGAATCTTGTGAATCCTTGTAGTGGTGATTGGACTTTCATTAATGACAGTTTCCAAGTTAGTCAAATCAGCAATGAAGAAATCATCCATGTCTTCATCATCAGTAGGAGTATCAATTTCAATCAATGCAGGCATGGTAGGATCATGTGGATACTCCTCATCATCAAATAATGGCATTGCATGAGGTCCAAAGAAAGTACTATCACCCGTACTTGCAGCCGGGGTTTCACTTGGTCTATCAGTGGTAGAAGATGGCTTATCAGTGCTTTCAGTTGGCTTAGCAGTGCTTGCAGAATGCCTTTTTTTATTTTTAATTTCTTCTACCGACACTGAGTTATCTTTCAACAACTCATCCTTATCTTGATGATGATCAACATTTCCTTCATTATTCATTACATCATCATCAGTGGGACCTTGCTTATCAATGATGGAAGGAACAGAACCAGCTTTCCACTTTTCAACCAAATAGAACTCCTTTGGAGAATCAGCTTCCTTGGAAGGTGTCTCTGCCTCAGAATCCTTTTGTGTACCTTCATTAACATTAGTGGAAGTTCCTGCAATGATAGGCTCATAATTCATAGATTTGGTTAACATACCAATGTTAAACAGCCAGTCTGGTCCTTTGGTCTCAACACTAGGAGTCTTTTCACTGAATTGAACATGTAGGTTCTCTTCAACAATTCTAGTCCTCCTATTGTATACTCTAAAGGCTTTGCTATTAGAAGAATAGCCTAAAAAGTATCCATCATCAGCTTTTTCTTGAAACTTGCCTAGGTAGTCTATGGTATTCAAGACAGTAATAGGACACCCAAAAGGTTTTAGGAATGCAATCATTGGCTTCCTATCATGTAACAGCTCATAGGGGGTCTTGTTATGAGGCTTCACTACTTTACTTCTATTATGCACATAACATGCAGCTCCTACAGCTTCAGCCCAAAAGGTAGTTGGTAACTTTGATTCTGACAACATTGTCCTAGCAGCCTCAATTAGTGTTCTATTTTTCCTTTCAGCTACACCATTTTGTTGTGGTGTTCTAGCAACACTAAACTGTCTCTCTATACCCTTAGCTACACAGAACTGATTCATCACATCATTCTTAAACTCAGTTTCATTATCACATCTGATTACCTTGACCTTATGGTTTACTAGATTTTCTATCTTAGTAATGAAACTCTTGAGGATCTCACTAGTCTCACTCTTAGCAGCCAAAAAGTATACCCAAGAAAATATACTATAATCATCAGTGATAACTAGGCAATACTGCTTATGGTTCAAACTTTTAACAAAGGTAGGTCCAAATAAGTCCATATGAAGCATAAACAGTGGTTGTGTTATGGTGTTTACAGTTTTGGTCTTACAAGAAGCTCTATGTTGTTTTCCTTTTTGACAGGCCACACACAGTTCCTTACACTTAAAAACCTTAGAAGGTAACTCTCTCACTAAGTTTCCTTTTACCAGTTTATTGATTGTTTTGTAATTGAGATGACCTAGCCTTCTATGCCACAATTTTGACTCATCTACATATGCTTTAGCAAACAAACATAAGGACCTATTTGGAAGAACATCTTTAAGATCAAAACAATATATGTTTTCCTTCCTAGGTACCCTAAGTTGTATAAACTTCTCATCAGGCATCTTAAACTCAGGAGACAACACCACACACTCAGTTTCACCAAAAAGTACCCAGTTTTTCTTATCACACATTTGAGAAACACTGAATAGATTATACTTAAGTCCCTGTACCAGATAGACTTTTTCAAAGTCTAAATTCCATGTTTTGATTGTGCCTCTGCCAAGTATCTTTCCTCCCTTTGGATCATTGCCAAATTCCACATATCCTCCATCAAAAGCTTCAAAATCATCCAGGTTGCTCCCATCCCAAGTCATGTGCCCAGAGCAACCACTATCAAAAACTCCTTTATCTTTTAGCTCATCTTGTAGATTGCCCTGCACATGAAATTAAACAAGTTAGTTCCTTTTGTGGACCCAAGCCAATACTGACTTGGGTCTGCCCTGTGCATCAAAATATTCAAATTTCTTTAGGTCCATTGATGCACAGTTGACATGATGTAAAACCTTGGTCTTAGGCTTCCATTGCCAACTTGCTGAGGCCTTAACAGCATAAAAATGATTTCCAACCACTGTGTCAGTTATCACCTTTGGAATTTTTAAAACTTCTTTTGTTTCAGTGGTGATATTTTGCTTATCAGTGGTTTGACTCTGCTTAGCCGTGTTTACATTTTGCTTAGCAGTGGTTGGAACCCATTTAGGTGCAGCAGTGACTATTGATTTTGTATTCCCATTCCTCATCAACACTGCTCTAGGAATCATGTTACTGTTAGGATGAGGGTTTGTTTTCTTTGAAAAGTTTTGATGATTTACCCTCCTCCAATGATTCCAAACTTGTGGTCTGTTTTTATAACAACTTCTCTGTAAGTGCTCAAAACTACCACAGTTATAACAAGCTTTCTTGACACATTGAAACTCATCACCTAATCTATTGGAAATTAGGCCATTTAAGCTTCTCTGATTGCCCCTAGGTATATATTTTCTCATTTGTTCCCTAGGTATGTCCTTGTACTCAACCACTTTCTTAGTAATTTGAGCTCCAAATCTAGGTACAAGGTTGGCTTGTTTAGAATCAACTTTCTTAACATGTTCTATCTTTTCAGGTTGAGTTGATTCAGATCTATCTTCCTCAGAATCTGATTCCCAATCTTCAATTATGGGAGCATCAGATGACTTGTTAGAACCTATCTTAGGTGTTTCAGTCTTACTTAATCCTTCTACAGGTTTGTTAAAACTAAATTCACTACTAAATGACAATTCTTTAGCAGGTGGTGCATGTTGCATAAGAGTGGGTGGTGGTGCATTATTGTAACCTATCCCAGAACCCTTTTTCATTAGATGACTCTCTATAGATTTATGAACCAGATTAGAAGCAAATTGTGTTTTAGCAACCCTAACAACATGTTGTTCTTTTTCTTTTAGGGCCTTTTCTTTTACACTCTCTGCCAGTTCAAGTTTCTCTTTAAGCATTTTAATCTCTCTATCCTTAAGATCAATTTCACCACCTAGTATATTGATCTTATCTACATACTCAAACTCACATTTAATACAGTATTTTAGCTTCTCTTCCACACTCTCTAGACCAACTCTATAACCTAAGTTGTCCATAGACAGTCTTTCTACTTCTTTCCTTAAACTCTCAGTGATAGCTTTTTGAGATTCTAAGTTATCATAACATGATTTAAAAGAACAAGTAGATGTTGTAGAATCATTAGATACCTCAGAATCTGAACCAGAAGATGAAGCATAGGCCATTAGAGCAAAGTTATGCTCTTTTGAAACTTCACTAGCAAGAAAAGCTGCATTGGGACCTGCTTCAATCTGATCACTCCAATCATAATCACCAATCCCATCTTGAGCAACCAAAGCTGAAGAAGCAGCAGGCTCTTCTGTAGTCTTCCCAAGCAAAGTGACCTTTCTTCTTGCAGTTAAAGCACTCCATCTTGCTTTTGTCGAACCCAGCTCTCCTTTGACCATCATACTTAACGTGTCTTCCAGTCCTCCTCAGAAACTTCCTTGCTTGAAGAGTCAACATTTCCATTTGCCATTGAAGATTAATCTCCTCAAGATCATCAGGATCAATTTGATCTAGATCTTGATTTAGAACAGTAACACTGGTAGTTAAATCAGCCAGAAAAGCATAAATTGCACCATCACTGACATTATCACTAACAGTGCTATTGTTTGCAATAGCCGTGGTTACTCCATAGGCAGCAGTGGATACATCATGTGAACTTTTGTGATTAGTTGAAACAAAAGCAAGGTTTTGATTAGCAGAAGATGCACCAGCAATGTTATTCTCAGACTCATAAACTTTCAAGTTGTTGTAAAGATTGTCTAGAGTCATCTTATCAAAGTCCACCTTATTTCTCCACACAATCGTATGAACAGCCCATCCAGGAGATAAACTTCTAATGAACTTCAAATTTATATCTTTTTGAATAACATTGTAGTCCACTGACTTCAATTGGCTAATCAGTTTTTGAAGCCTGTTGTAATTGCCATCAAGTTTTTCTCCACTAAGAGCAGTGAAGTTTTCAAGGTGATACTTGAGCATATTCTTCCTTGATTTCTTTGTAGCTTCATTACCAGCAAACCTTGTCTCAAGAGCATCCAGTAACTCTTTAGCAAACTCATATCTTTCAAAATCCAAAGCATACTCATTAGGTATTCCCATAGAAAGAATACTATGAGCCTTAATCTCCAATTTCCTTCTAGCCTTGTCAACTTCACTAACAATATCTATCACTTTACCATCAGCACCCTTCTTAGGAAGAGTATCACCTTTTTCAACGACATCCCAGATGGCATAATCAATCATACGAATGTATTGCCTCATTCGCATTCTCCAGATTTGATACTCACCATGCTTGAGCATGGGTACCTTTGAAACAGTCACCATGTGAGTTTCGTCAGACATCTTAACTTTCTTTGAATAGAACTTAAAATAACTTCTTCTTGGTTACAGTTTCTAGATCACAAGCTCTGATACCACTTGTTGATCCCAGTTGAGCAAACAATCTAATATAGAAACTGACTTAGAACAAAAGCTTATTAAGTATCACACGGAATTTAATACTTAATCTTAAGAAGAAGAACAATAAACATTCAACACCTTAATATTATTATTAAGTGTATCGACCTTAGATATAAAACATACGTATATCTAATCTAACCTAGAACCTCCTTTTATAGGCTAAGGAGTCTTATACATTATACAATACGTAACCTACAAGATAAATATATTTTCCATATTTATCTAATACAAAATACTAAACCGAATATACAAGACTAGCAGTGGTTACAATATATTATCCGTGGTTACACAATACTACTAGCCGCGGTTTGTCTTCATCAACGGTTCCATTCTTCTGTCCGTGGTTATATCAACCTTGTCCGTGGTTCCAACACTTAGAGTAATTCTTGATCCAAGGAACCAAAAACCCAACACACTCTAAGCATTAAAGATGAATGCTTTAATTCCTACTAATCTAAGGGTGATCCTCACATTTTTGGTGGAATTTAAGTGGTAAAGGGTTTTTGTACTAGTCACGCAACTTCCTATCCGTGAGACGCTTTTGTTAATACTAATGGCCCACTCCTATATGTCATAAAAAATTTTAAATTTGGTGCCAAAATTACCCTAACTGACATTTTCTCATGGTTTATTACACAAATACAATTGGACAAAGCAAATAGTCAAGGATAAGCATAGTTTCAAAGTTCCCGTTTTATTTTCCCTCCCGACACTAAAATGAACATTGTCCCCAATGTTCCCGAAAGTATCAAAGTTATGATAATAGAAGGTTATTAAAAACGAAAGAAACTAATACTCCCCTGATTAGCTCGGTAGGATCCGTGTCAAGTGGTGGTTAAATCCTTTTCAAGAAGAATGTATGCGTGAAAAGCTCCTTCCAATCTTATGTATCTTCTTCTTAATAAATTAAACCTGCACACTTGAAGAAAACAAACGAAACCTTCGCGTAAAATCAGCGGTAATAATATATATAAGACTCTATTAAACTAGGATATAATGCTTGTGGAATGGATGTTTACAGAATTTATGGAAAATTAAGACCTCGAAAATTCCCAAAGTTTTATAAGTAGCTCAGAAAACGAGAAAAAAGTAATCTGTTGTTTTTACTCCTTCCTGACGCCGTCAGGTTGCGATCCTGACGCCGTCAGGTTATCCTGACAAAAACTGGTCTGCGATTTTCTGGAAAAAAAATTCTGGAAAATTTACATCTTTAGAATCTGGAAACATTTCTGCAAAACATCCATTATGACTCGATACAAGCATTTGACTCGAACAAACACACATATATATCTTTTAATTAATTGAAATTCTCATGTTCACGTTTCTTTTGAAAATGTGTGTAATCCTCCCTACACTTGTCCTTTATGTAAAATACCTTTATATGCAATTAAGACGAGGTTAAAAACAAAATAAAGCATTTTTACAAATTTAAACATGAGAATAAGCAATAAATAAAAGATATATGACACTAACAAGCAAACAATTAAGCATGGGTTGCCTCCCACGAAGTGCTTTTATTTATTTATGAGTCTTGTAGCTAGACTTGTAGTGGTACCCCTACGTACCGATATAAGTAAGCCTATCCTTAACAATGTCATATGGATCAAACTTATCATTTAAGTTCCTAGTAGTACGTTCGGTTAGATATGCATTTTCAAACTTCTCTCCATCGGGATCACAGATCGTTATCCTAATGTGCCACTCTCCATTACCATCACTAGGCGGTCTATCCCAATCCCACTTATGTTTAGGCTTCTCAATTTTCCACTTATTCATGACAACGTTGACGGGAAAACTTCCTAGGAACTCGGTCATCTTCCTAAATACTAGCCATTTTTTTTTCATGGAAAGTTGCTTTACTAGCAAAGGCCTCATCTAAGTAGAAAGGTCGTTGGGGACCTATGAGGTTCTTATCTATCCAAGGTCCATATCTAGAAGGCGTCCTATCCAACCTAATCTCATGTGGTATTTCTTCTTCTTTTTAGTATGTATGCTTTTTGACATTGTAAATTGACCTAGCACTCCCCTCTCCTACCACTATCTTGGACATCTTACAATCGATGATGGCACTAGCGGTAGCTAAGAATCCTCTTCCTACTAGTAATGGGCATGTCGGGTCCTTATTCATGTCTAGCACATGAAAGTTGGCCAAAAGAGTCAGCTCTCCTACGTGTACTACCATGTCTTTTATTATCCCTACCGGATATGCAACACTACTGTCCGCTAGACCTAAGATGGTTTCAGTTGGTTATATCTTACCTAAGTTAAGGCTTCTATGGAGGCATAATGGAACAAGATTGATGCATGATCCTAAGTCGGCTAGAGCATCGAGAGGTTTAGAAGTTCCAAGCCTACACGGAAGAGTAAATAGCCCGAGATCGTCTAACTTCTTAGGTAGATTATTTCGCACAAAGGCGGACCCATGTTTTCCAAGTTTAAGTTCTAACTCATATTTTTCTTTTAAAGCATTATAATAAGGTGCATGAGCTAAGACTTCAAGAATCGGTTTTTCTTGATGGAGTTCCTTGTACTCCTCCTCTAGATTAGGTTTGGGTTCTTGGTGGACGGGTTTCTTAAGAGTAGGTTCTACCAATGGTGCAGGGCCTTGGTGCCTCATTTTGGATTGCTTGGAACCCTTGTTGATAGCATTTACCGAGTGAACCGTTGGGTGTGAGGGACATGGATGTGCACTCTCCCATGGTGAACAAGAACATGAAGTCGACGAAATTGAATTCACTTTTGGGTTCTTTATAGTATCACTTGGGAGTGCTCCAATTTCCCATTCATTAAAGGCTTTTAAGAGGGCATCAAGCTTGGTTGTCATCTCGCCGTGTCTTCGCTTAAAATCGGCTTCAAGCTTAGTCAATCGAATCTCTTGAGATGACATGAATCTAGATGCAATTGCCTCAAGATTAGTGGGGTTCCCGGTGTTTAGAGAATTGAACCTATTAGGTGGACTAGATGAGCTTTGGGGTGTTCTTGAGTTTTGGTTCCACTTAAGGTTAGGGTGATTTCTCCATGAGGGGTTGTAAGAGTTTCCTAAGTTTTTTTGTTTGGGCTTGAAAGTGTACCACTTCTCTCCCGCTCCGTCGGTACGCGTGGAGGCGTAGTCCACAAAAGCTTGTTCGGGGAGTCTTGTGCAATCACGAGTGTCATGGGGACCATTACATAACTCACAAGGAAGAGTGATTTTATTCACTTGATGTGAAGACTTAGGATTTTCGTAGGAACTCATTAGGAATTTTACTTGATCTTCAAGTTCGAGCCACCTACGGTCGAACGTTTGTGAGTCAATGGGAGGCAAGGAGATTGCCTTAATGGTTTTGGGCAACTCACGGGGGTCATTCCAAATTTCATTGTCATAGAGAGCAAGGTCCTCTATTATACCCCATGATTTTTCCGCGGTGAGATCACTAAGTTTTCCACCGGCCGCTTGGTCAATGGATCGCTTGGTGGAGAAGTTGACATGATCATAGAAAAGTTGGACTTGGAGCCAAAGATCAATGTCGTGATGAGGGACTTTATGGAGAAAGTCCTCGAATCGAGTCCATGCTTCGTAGAGAGATTCACCTTGACGTTGTTGGAACATCAAGATGTCATTCCTAAGTTTAGTGGTTCTCCCCGGTGGGAAAAATTGAGCAAGGAAGTGAGAGGTGAGATCATCCCAACTTGAGATGGAGCCAGCGGGAAGTCGCTTAAGCCAATTACTAGCTTGTTCCCGTAGAGAGAATTGAAAGAGACGCAGACGCATGGTCTCCCGAGTAGTACCATCAAGGTCGATGGAATCAACAATTTTAAGGAAATCCTTAAGATGCTGATTAGGATCTTCGGAACGAAGTCCATGGAACGCACATCCGTTTTGCACCAACCGGATGGTGTCGGATCCCAGGGCCGTAGTTTGGGCTTGGTCGGGAAGCTCAATGGTGTTCCTATAGCCTAGGTGGCTTGGTCTCGAGTATTCACCAAGAGTACGGGCTCTTGGCGGGTCATTTGGTGGTAGGTTAATGAATGGTGGTTGGTTATCACCTTCCATGATGAAAAGTGATGGGATTACGAACAAAGGTCACGAAGAAAGGGGATAGACTACGAGAAAGCTAAAAATGAGAAAATTTTACTTGATAGGAATCAAGCAAAGAAACCTAAACGAGGTGGACTACTATCTAGCTATTCTATTCCCCGGCAACGGCGCTAAAAACTTTATAACGCTACACTCGTCGTTCGGGGTCAAAGGAACTTCCTTTTCATCGAGCAAGTTTTTCAACACCCTAGGCAGTGAACCTAAACATTGTAGTGTAGTATTAGGGTAAGCCACGGGAATTGATATCGTTCTCTAGAGGAATAGGAATGCTAGTGAGAAGTTACTACGCTAAGGTTGGGGTTGAGGAAGATTATTTTTTATCTTTTTATGTTGTTTAGAAATTAGAAAGGTACGAATCTCGAGGTTTGGATTTGGGGGTTGGTATTTCTACCGATTACTCTACTTGTCTACTTATCTAATCTAAGGTGTATGTAGTCTATGTCTAATTATTGTGTGCTCGTATGATGGTTTAAAGATGTGTTTACTTAGGTTTTATTACACCTTAATTATCTCCTATTGATGGTTGAATTGTCACGTCCTTATTCTTAATCGCGTTATGTGTCTAAAGTCATAGGGTATGCGTTTGCTCCTAACTCTTTGAAACTACCAAAGGGTCTCATCTACAAAATCTCTAGGAATTATAAACTCTAAGTCTAAGGGACTCTTTGGATGGTTTAGCCTACAACTACTCTAGGTGTTATAGTCTAAGGTTCCCAAAGATTAATCAAGCATTAACTACACAACGAATGACTTATCGCATTACTAGATCATTAATAATTAAGATAAGAGACAACCAATCAATATTCAATAATTAAGTTTCATATTCCCTAAGCAAACACACAATTAAATTAGCCGGACATGGAGAACATGCAAGCATACACACAAGTAATTGAAGACATAATTGAATTAATGAAGTAAAACACTTATATTGATGTAAGATAGGGTTTGGAACCCTAAAGTACTGTACAAGACAGCCTTGGTTCGGTTTAGGTTTTTACTCCAAAAGACTACACACTAAAACTGAAAAAATTGGATTCTATATATAAGATTACAATTGCGACGGTGTCACCCTTTGAATTGAGATGTCGTTGGGTCGCCGTCATTAGGGTTTCGTCTTGGCCACGTTAGTCTTGTGACGGCGTCACCTTATGCTTGTAACATCGTCCCCTTCAGTCTCTGACGCCGTCTGAATCAAATCTAGGCCGTCTGAGTTGCGATGACCTACTCTTTTAAAGCCTGACACCGTCACTTGAAAATAAGCAATTTGGCTACTGAGCCGTCACAAAAGTGATGCGACGGCGTCACAGGTAACACCTGACGCCGTCCCCTTGTATTTCAGCAGCTTGAGTGTCTCGATTCTTGACTTTGGCCATTATCTTCGTATATTCACGCCTTTTCGTCCAAATAAGTGCCATTCCAGCAATTTGCCTTCAAGAGTCCTAAAAAGTGAAAAGGAACGATATTAAGTAATAACGGATACAAAAGTGATCAAATAAGGGCTTAAACGACCCCTCAAAAAGGTACATTTTAAAACCTTATCAATACCCTTCACTAATATCTTCGTCTTGACACTTGAGACATCTTTCACTAATGTCTTCAACACTACACTTCTTTGAAGAAAGAAAGGAATCATCAACAAGAAGACTTTAGTAGCCTTGATGATGAGGAAGCATGGCAACCCATGGACTTTAGCTTGCTCGACTTCAAAGGTGGTGATCTTGTCTTTAAGAGGAACCTAAAAGATCACACAAAAACAAAACTACAAACATAGATCACTTGGATCTGAGGTTAGAGAGTTTTTAACTCAGGGAGAAAATGTGTTAGAAAGGGGTGAGAAATAATGAAGAAATGGCTCACTATTTATAAAGGAAAAATCCTACTGTTCCCCGGATCCCACGGATCCCTACCACAAGGGATCCGGCTAGCACAAAGCTAGGGATCCGTGGAACGCTCCTCTTTGCCCATGGGTATTTTGGTTATGGGTCATGGGTCATGGGTCATGGGTTGAACCATGGATCTTTGGCTAGATACAATGTATCTTTGAGTGCAATGCACTTAGTCACTTGGGTATGGGTTGATCCATGGGTTATGGATATTATCCATGTATGATATAAGCATGATGTCGTGCAATGGGTTATAGGTCAAGATCCATGGGTTATGGGCTTTGGGTTGTACCCAACTACATTCAATGTATTTGCCCAACGGGTTGTGATACTTAAGTTTCTACCCATTTATATTACCCAATATACTACATACTAGTTATGTGTATATTTTATCCAAATATGTAAACACTAGTTGTTGTACATATGTATTATTAAATCACAAAATCACTTATGCTTGTTTTAGTGTTTTATGTGATAATGTGAATATGTTAGAAACTATTAGTTCAAACCATTTAAGTATTTTATTTTTTTCGTCAATATGATTTTATGTTTGTTATCGACAAAACATTAGAAGATCGTAAAATAGAAATAAACGTTTTTACGGCTTATTTGTATTAACAATCTCCCCCTTTTTGTTGATGACAAAACATAAAATTATTTTAAGGAAAAGCTAAAATTCGTAAAAGTTTGAATTTGTAGTTTTTACTTTCTTCTCCCCCTTTTTGTCGAAACAAAAAGTGTTTGAAGGAAAGCAACACATTGTTTTTAAGAAAGAAAGAAAAACATGTGAAAGAAATAAAAATAAAGAGAAATAGAGAGCAAGTAACGGGAAAGGATTTTGTCTTTACTCCCCCTTGACGAGTCCATCCTTATGTAAGGGCGTCAAGAAAGTGATACTAATCTAGTTTGTTTACAAGTAAGTTTGAAAAAAATTTCGTCTAAGTGACGAATGTACTCCCCCTTGATGATTGCAATTTTGCAAGGGGATGTCATGAAATGTAAACCTAGTATTGCAAGTAATTTGCAATGTATTGCTTTGACATAAAGCTCCCCCTAGCTTTAGGATGTCAAAGTCTTCATGTGTAAATTGAATAACTACAAAACAAAGGTTAGAAAGCAAGTATAATTTACAATTTTCTGTAAATGTGGTTCAAGTTAGTAGAAAGAAAGCTTTCTGTCTCACGGATCCCGCGGTTCCCTCCTAGTAGGGATCCGTCTAGACAATTCTGAGGGATCCGTATTAACTGATTAATTTCAGCAAAGGTGATATAACAAGTAATGTTATAACAAAAATGAAATATGAATACAAGGTAATCATATGCTCAGAAAAATAGCACGTAGCATGTAATTCCATTTAATAAAACTAGAGTTATGATATACATGACTCTAAAAAACTAAGAAAATAAGAAAATACATGACTAGGAATTTCTAAACCAACTATCGCTTGATGCTAGGACACCACTAAAATCTTCTAGCTCAAGTTTTGTTTAGGTTTGATCTCGTCAAAACGTTCGAGGAGATGATAGAACATGAAACGTTGGTC
This sequence comes from Chrysanthemum makinoi, assembly GCA_910596185.1. Lineage (NCBI taxonomy): Eukaryota > Viridiplantae > Streptophyta > Magnoliopsida > Asterales > Asteraceae > Chrysanthemum > Chrysanthemum makinoi. The sequence goes on along the minus strand of OU343220.1, from coordinate 312,417,742 downwards.
TTCTCGTACTTCACGTATCAAGCCTTCAACATGTTGACAATTGATAAGGTTTTAAAAGGTACCTTTTTGAGGGGTCATTTAAGCCCTTATTTGATCACTTTTGTATCCGTTATTGCTTAATATCGTTCCTTTTCACTTTTTAGGTCTCTTGAAGGCAAAATGCTGAAATGGCACTTATTTGGACGAAAAGGCGCGAATATACGAAGAAAATGGTCAAAGTCAGAATCGAGACACTTAAAGCTGCTGAAAACACAAGGTGACGGCGTCAGGTGTTATACGCGACGCCGTCGGAGATTTCTGTGACGGCTCAGAAGCCAAAACTCCTAATTTCAAGCGACAACGTCAGGTTATAAAAGAGTAGGCCGTCGCAACTCAGACGGCCTAGATGCAATCCAGACGGCGTCAGAAGCTGAAGAGGACGGCGTCACAAGCATAAGGTGACGCCGTCGCAAGTCTAACGTGGTCAAGACGAAACCCTAATTACGGCGATCCGACGGCGTCACAAAACATAAGGTGACGGCGTCGCAAGTGTAATCTTATATATAGAATCCAAATTTTTCAGTTTTTAGTGTGTAGTCTTTTGGAGTAAAAACCTAAACCGAACCAAGGCTGTCTTGTACAGTATTTTAGGGTTCCAAACCCTATCTTACATCAAGATAAGTGTTTACTTCATTAATACAATTATGTCTTTGATTATTTGTGTGTATGCTTGCATGTTCTCCATGTCCGGCTAATTTACTTGTGTGTTTGCTTACGGAATATGAAACTTAATTATTGAATATTGATTGGTTGTCTCTTATCTTAGTTGATTAATGATCTAGTAATGCGATAGGTCATTCGTTGTGTACTTAATGCTTGATTAAATCTTTGTGAACCTTAGAATATGACTCCTTGAGTAGTTGTAAGCTAAACCATCCAAAGAGCGCCTTAAAGTAGGAGTTTATCATCTCTAGTGGGTTTTGTAGACGAGACCCTTTGGTAAGTTCAAAGAGTTAGGGAGAAACGCATACCCTACAACCTTAAACACACAACGCAACTAGGAATAAGGACGTGACAATTCAACCACCAATAGGAGATAATTAAGGAGTAGTAAAAACTAAGTAAACACATCTTTAAACTATCATACGAGCACACAATAATTAGACATAGACTACATACACCTTAGATTAGATAATTAGATAAGTAGAGTAATCGGTAGCAATACCAACCCCCCAAATCCAATACCCCGAGATTCGTACCTTTCCATTTCCTAAAAAATATAAAAAAGATAAAAAAAAAATAATCTTCTTCAACCCCAACCTTAGTGTAGTAACTTCTTACTAGCATTCCTATTCCCCTAGAGAACGATATCAATGCCTGTGGCTTACCCTAATACTACACTACAACGATTAGGTTCACTGCCTAGGGTGTTGAAAAACTTGCTCGACGAAAAGGAAGTTCCTTTGACCCTGAAAGACGCGTGTAGCGTTATCAACAATGATAGCAATCTTTGTCATGGCTTGGTAGTGGTGGTGGAAGAAATGAAATGGCTTGATGCGAAGGATCAAGTAAAGCGGCTTGTGGAGCTTCAAACGATGGAGGGATTGGTGGAGGCGCATTTGAGAATGGCTCGACCAAGAATGATGGTGGTGGTAGAGAAGTGTCAACTTCCATATGGTCGGGTGGTTGACTTTGATGACTTCTCATAATCCAAATGGGATTATATGATGGAAACCGAAAAAAGGAAGCCGGAGCAAGTGTTGACTCAACACCTTGATTTTGTACCATTATTCCTCCTAATGAGAAGAATGTTGTCGGCGGAAGCGGATGAGACGGCCTAGGAGGCAAGTCCTCTAACTTTTAGAGGTGTTGTGATGATAGTGGGGATGTAAATGAAATAGCTCTAGGAACCAATGGTGATGGTTTAGTGGAGATGATATTGTTTGGCCTAGGAGGTATGGTGGTGTTTGGCATAGGTAGTTTTGTGGGCACTATCCTTTTAGGAATTGGTTTGATTGGATGATGAAGGATCCTATCATTTTTTGTCTTGACCGAAGATGATTTGGTTGAAGAGATTTCGTGTATAACACGAGCCCTTTTCATGGGTGGTTCTTTGGTGGATAAGTTACTACTTAGGGTTTTCCTCATGATGAGATGATTTCAAGAGGTATGCAAGAGCTGAAAGTTAGGATGATAGTTATGACTATGGAGGTCCTAACAAAGTGGTTTATAAACCAAGAGATTTGGCTAGTGCAATCAAGCCTTAAGCCACTAGGATTCATTGGAATGTGATGATTAGCATGTACAAGAGTCAACTTCAGAGTTTGCACAGATCTAGGAACTCATTTAAGATGAGATGGAGTGTTTGAGTTAGGAAGATGAGTTGAAATGATTGTTTTGGCAAGATTTGACATAAACTGTCATCCGGATCCCACGGTTCCCTCCTCAGAGGGATCCGTCTAGGCTAATCCTACGGATCCGGCTCTCAACAGCTATGAAAGAGTGGAAATTATGTTTTCTAAGATCTAAGACCTATAACATCTTGAGTGTTTCAGCCCTCCCAAGTGTCTTAAATGAAGGGTTGCTTAAGTACTTGAAGGTAATGAGTGATGTAGCAAATGATTGTCTTTTATGGAAGGATTTGGAACTTTCAAGAGTACTAATGGATGAGCAAGGATGACACTAAACATGAGAGTGTCAATTGAAGTGACTTGATGAGTGTCTAAATACTCATCATTTTTATACTATTTAGAATGCCAAAAACATCTGAAAACACTCAGAAATGCATCAAAATGATGAAAATATCACAAACAAGTGTTTTATGTGTTTTAAATGCAAAAACATCAAAATCTGGTGAAAAATGTATCAAGTTTGCATAATTGGCAGTTTTAGTCCCCCAAGTTACAAAAGTTGTCAAATACAGTCCCTGGATATTCAAAACTTGTAAAATATCATTTTAAGTCCTTAGGGATTCATGAGTTGTCAAAATTGGCCGTTGAGATTTAAAATTGCAAAATTACAACTTTAGTCCCTCAAGTTTTGAAATTGTCATAAATGGTCCTTGGATTTATTAAAAATGGAATTTTATGCATAATGGTCCTTGTACTATTTAAGAATGGCAATAATGGTCCTTGTGTTAACGTTTGAGAAATTACAGGTTTGGTCCCTCAAGTTTGGCCGAATTACACAAATGGTCCTTATGATATTAATAAAACCAAACGGACCCCCTTTTGTATTTTAAACCCAGCCAATCCAATAGAACCCCCAGCCAAAACCTGTGACCCCCCTAATTTGACCCCCACTTATTATAAGCCTTGGTCAAAATAAGTCAAACCCGCCAAAAATACCACCATCACTGTTCACCTGTCTCTCCCACGTCTGCAACCACAAAACCAGGTGGTTTTCACCACCTGTTACTTCTACCTCACCACCTACTACTCATCACCATCCCCTTTCCACCTATACACCAGCCCACAACCAATTAATGCATCCCCACCATGAACCTTTTACTGTTACACACACAAAACTGGTTTTTGCTTTCCAAATCATCCCCAGCCCCATACCTACTATCTGAATTGTCCCTTACACCTCTACTATACTCCAAACTTCCTTAATTAGATTAAAACTGCCCCAAGCAGCCTATTGGACTTTTGGCGCCAAAAACAGTTTAAACGGATGAGATGAGTTTGACTGAATCAATGGCTAAGATTGTTGATGGGATTTGATCAGAAGCATGTGGGAGTCTCAAAATGCTATAAAGAAAGAGGGGAAGCAGAGAAGTAATCTATCTAGAATAATTGTAATTTAGCTTATGTCGTTTTAGCTTAAAATTAAATTCCAGTGTATGCTTTAGCTTTCAAGCTTTGTATTTCAAGTTTTCAGTGTATTATAAACCTTTTTTAATTATCAATTTCAAGTTTCAAGTTCTGTTTTCAGTTTATGCATTTTCAAGTTCAAAATCTCAAAATGTTCTAATGTTGTTGTTAGTTGTTATTAAGGACTGAGTAGACCACATAAGCTCCTATATAGCTTATTTAAGCTATTAGAAACTCTTAAAATTCAGTTTAGAAGCAAAAAGCAATAATTCATAAAAATCAAGAAAAATCAGTCAAAAATCAAAAATCACAAGTAATGAAGATCAAGACAGAAGCAGGGTGATATATGGAATGCTCTTGGTTTAGAAGCTTATTGGGAAGCTTTAGGTTGTGGTTTTGTGCCTCAGTACTCAGTTTGAGCTTGGATCCAAGTTGTAAGCATTTTGACCCATTTTGGCATTTCACTGTGTAAGACATTCATAAGTTTAAATCTCTGTTTATTTATGTTTATTAGTCATAGTTAAGTAAAATTAAACAATAAAACCAGTTACTTGTTCTCTTTAATTTGTAGTTATTAAGAATCTCATTTTGACAGTTAAAATAGCATAATCATCATTCTTGTGATTTATGTTGTTAGTACTGTTGTTTTATGTTTATTTAGTCTCAATCTATGATATTATAAGATCTTAAATCAATAGCATGGTCTAAATCAATGTTTTGCTTTGAAAATCATCAAAACAGTCTCATTACGTGATGTTTGGATTTACTTGTTTAACTGTGATATAGGTTGTTTAAACCTTTGTCCTTAGTTGTTATCTGTCAAACTTGGTCTCAATAACCAACTGCAACAAAGAAAACCAGTGCTTATTTGTGAAAAGTCAAAATTCCTTTTGATCAAATCTTGTTAACTCACTGTTGGAATTTCATGATCCATGATTTTGTTTTCTTGCTTATAAGTTGATAAGATTGATCAAATCAGTCTTAATACACCTTAATACATCATAATCAGTGCATAGAATTGATTTAAATCTCATAAAAGTCAACTTAGTTCAATTTCTTAAAAAGTCAAAACCATGCCCTGTGCACAGTTTTATGGTCAACTTCACAAGCTTGTCACAAGCTCACTAGTTAACCTTAGCTTGTGAATTTTAGTTTTTTGTGAAGCTAACCAAGCCATCTTAAGGTCCTAAGCTTAAAATTCCAATTTCCAGCTTATTCAATAAGGCTGCATATAGCTTTTAGTTTTGTCCATCTGACTCAGCATACATTGAGTCATCATTCAGTGTTTTCAAACTTTTGCATAAGCTCATTATAAGCTCATTAGTGGATACCACAGTGAGAATCTTAGCTTTTTAGAAAGTTTAGTTGGTCTACTTGTTAGTTCCAGTATTTGTTTTCATTTCCAAGATCATCTAAGTGCTTAAAAATAAGCTTAAAAGTGCCTAGCAAACCACAAAGTGTCCTGTGCACCAGTTTAGCTAAGTGCTTATTTGAGTTTGTTTTGTGCTTATTTTTAAGTTAATTTGCTTTTTCAGTTATCATACTAGCTTATTATCAGTTATTTAGCTTATTTCCAGTTTTCCTTTTGCTTATTTTTAGCTTATAAGCCATTTTGGTTCAAATCTAGTGCTTATTCATTTTTCTTGCCACTGTTGAAATAATAAGCTCAAATCTGAGCTTATTGGTAGTTTTTGTAAAAAGTTGTAGTTTTGAAAATTGGTTATTTTAAGTAGCTTAACAAGTTTATAAAAGAAAAATCAAAAAAATAAAAAGTTTGCAAAAAGGGAGTTGCTGGGATTCGAACCCTGGCCACCCAGCTCACCACACACACACCTCACCAACTGCCCTTGGGTCTTTTTCTGTTTTTCTTTGCACTATCTAATACTATAACCCTTGTTTTCTTTTAAGCTTATACGAGCTTATTAGCTTATTTACAGCTTATTAAAACTAGCTTTTTCAACTTTTGTATTTTTCTTAACTTTGTATTAGTATAAAGTATTTTACAAAAAAGTTTCAGATTTTTCTAAATAGTTTTAGTATTTTTAATCATTTAATTAGTCTAAAATAGTATTTAATTCGTAATAAAAAATATAAAAGTCAAAAAAATATAAATCTTTTTTCTAAAATTTTCTTTTGTCATATAGTAGGTAAGAAAATTGTTTTTACACTCGTAGGACTTTTATTTCACAAATTTTACGTTTTTGCTCGCGCACTCGCGTAATTTTTATACATAACGTACGTTTTCATTTTAAATCACGTTTTTAGGTGATTTAGGTTTACGTTTTAGTTAAAATAGTTTATTTAAGTTATTTTATTTTATAAATCACAAAAACATCAATTTAAATATAGTGATAGCGTTTATTTAATATAATTTATCTTTTTAATTTTATTTAATTTGCATTTAAGCCCCTGTAATTTACAAAACTTTTTCTTTAGGTATAAATATTCCAAAATCCTTACTGATCACTATCCTTAGTGATTATTCGACATCTGTCTGTGTTAAACACCATTCATCCTCCGTGGGACTTAACGACCCAGGAATCCACTATATTCCTCTGATCTTAATTGCATTTGTTTCTGAGCTGTTTTAAGTTTATTACGGTTGACCATTCACAAGTGGTTAGCTTGTGTGATTAAACTTGACTGTTTGGGAGCGAATCATGACTTAGGATAGTGTTTTTTGGAAAATATCCTAGAAGCTTTGAGATGGGAAAAACTAGAGTTTGATCAACTTTGATCAATTTTGAGGTGAGGATGATTTATGATCAATCTTGCCATAATCGAAAGATTTCTAAGACTAGATGTGAGGGATCAAGTAGAAAATGAAGTGTGAGTTTAAGAGCGGAAGAGTAATGGATTAAAAATGAAATGGTGGATCTACAAGCGTCTTAGAGTGTGATCTAGGTGAGTTATGTGTGAGTAGGAAGGATCAACCTATCTTGATAAGGACTTAATTTTCCTTAAGACACTATGTTTAGCTTAGTGTGAGGTGTTCTCGGGATATGTTGGGAAGATAATGCTTGCAATTGCATTTTCTGTTTGTCGGATCCCACGGTTCCCTAAGTGTAGGGATCCGTCTAGCACAATCTTTGGGATCCGCCCATCTGCTCAGCAGGACCTTTACTAAAGGTATGCAATGATCTTGACAATGCATTATATCTCAAGGATAGTCTAAAAAGAGTTCTAATACTAAGATATCAAATGCAAAATTTTTTATTTCATGAAAGAAATTGGATTACATTGATAAAGCACGAGTACAAGAGAATTGATCCTATTTTGGAATACTACTAGGTTCCTTGAGTGTTTTCGCTAGGAGGATCATTATGTGATTGATGAGTGTTGGTGGAATCAAGAATGAAGAAATTCTTCATGAGAGATATGTTTAGCGGTTCCATCATCTTGTTCACAAGTACGTACAACGGACTTTGAAATTGAGGATGGAAGTGCATAACATTATGATAGAGGCGTGTCAAGAACATTCCATAAGGGATGAGTTTATTATTGGAGCCTCGAAGATTTGCAATTCGCCTTGCGAAGAAGTAGGCGAGATTGTATGGTTGTTGTGTTAGCAAACAGTACAACATGAGAGCACAACAAGCGGGAAGAATTTCTCGATTTCCCCTAAGTCTCCAAACATTTTCATGTGGGATGAGTGCAAGAGGCTTGTACTCTTCTCGGATATCCCTTGTAAAGATAATGTTTGGATCGGAGTAATATGGTCGAGGTTTGCATATCATGCGATTTAAATCTTCCGGAGAGGGTATGTGTGAACAATATGGACTATTTTCTTCACGAAAGTTGAAGAGAGAATCAAGAGACCAATCTTCAGTGAAGGCACATTTTCCATGATTTGGAATCCGGAGGATGTGAGCAAAATGCCCAAGGGTTAGAGTGAACTTTTGGTTTTTGATATAAAACCAAAGAGATAGAGAGCGATCCTCGTTACGAACGAGTTCGACTTGACGGAAGAATTCCATTATGAACCTTGGACATATCTTCTCGTTGATTTCAAGAAGACATTCTAGTCCTATGGCTCAGAAGGAGGTATTGATACCTTCTTCGAATTGTAGAGAGGTGTCTACAATACGTCCTTCGTGGAAGTGACGGTTTTCGAGATTATAGAACCCATGGACATGATTGCCAGGTGTGTTGGGTTCGAGAGAGATGTTCGGAGTGTAGACGCTAGTGAGTGAAAAATCAAACTCATATTCATGCGTCATAGTTGAACCTATAGAAATGATAACTTAATAAAAAGAGATGTTTGTGGTCAACCTATGATTATCTAATGTTTTTACTAGATTTTTATTAACAATGGTATTTAACACTTTTAACTCACTCAAGGTTTTGACTTTCTAGTGGATTATTACATTTAGAAAGAGAGTGGTTTTTAATTAGCAAGAAAGACTGTTTTCCAGTAGGACAGATCCCACGGTTCTTTTACAAAAGGGATCTGGCTAGTATATCTTCCGGGATCCGTGGATCTGTAGTAACAGATTCAGATTTGATAAAAACGTAGGTTTTACAGTTTTTATACCACGAAATATGTTTTATCCTACATTTTCTTTTAGCATGCATACATGACTTCTAATGTATCACGAGAGAATATAAAACATATACATCAAAATAAGTGACACACACATTAAAATAATAGCCTAGATAAACTAGATTATTAATAATATTGCATTTCAATACTAAGGATGATACAAAGGATTGGGTATATAACCCCAATATAGATTAACAACACAAAGTAAATGTCTCCGTATGTGAACTTCATCATAGGGAACACAAGTGCGATGAGTGTTAGGGCGATGAGCACGAGTGCGATGTAAACCATGTTGATGACGGATCTTCTTGGTTTCGGTTGAGATGGAACGAGGAGGAAGATCAAATTTTTGAATGAGAGGAAATTTTTGAAATTGGAAGATTTGAAAAAGTGAGGGTTTGGTAGAGTGGTTGACGGTGGGGTTATTTATAGGGAAGGAGGAATTTTTGAAATTCGTGTTTTGTTTTATTATAGGATTAAAAGAAATAAAACATAAGTTTTATATACCACGACTATAGACGAGAAATATAACACGTATGTGAGAAAAAAGCTTCCTAATGAAGCTTCATGTAAAACATGTAATTGCGCAAAAGTTAATCATATAAATACCTAAATAGGTATACTTAATTATCAAGCAAAGTAAAAAGAAAATCATACCTCTAGCGCACTTAGGAATGTCTTTACAAATGACACAGCAAATGTCACTTAGACGATTCTAGCTCCTTTGAGTTTAAGATACCTTCTTAAGGAAGATATTCTTGTTAACAAGCGACTCCTAAAGCTTGGTGGGTATGAGCTTTGACTAATCAACATGACAAAGAAGATTAGTGCAATTAAATGAAAAAGTAAATAAGAAAAATATTGTTATCAACTCAACATCCAAACATATAGTTTTAAAAGACATGGTGTTTGTTTTTATGAAAAACCTTCTTTGTAGTTTTTAATTAACCATGGATCGTATCAAGTTTTTAAAGTACAATATACTTCAAGAAACTTGGTAACGAAGCTCTGATGCCAATTGTGGAAAACTAGAAGGGGGGGTTGAATAGTTTTACCAATTAAAACTTCCTTTTAATTATTTAGATCGACTTATGTCAATCTATTTGGATGTGTGTGTTGGATGTTGATAAACAAGCATGTAAAGGTTAGTAATGAAAAGATAAGAGTAAGAAGCACAAAACCACAACGCAAGTATTTATAGTAGTTCGGCTACAAGAACACCTTCCTTGTCCTACTCCAATCCCCGAGTCACCTACTCGAGAGTTCGTAATCACTACACCAATCTCCTTATGGCGGAGAATCCTTCACAACGTCGCCTACCCTTTTTCTGGTGCTAGGCTAACCACCAGGTTCTTTCACTCCAAGGTGAACCACACCTACACAACGTCGCCTACCCTTTATAAGGTACTAGGCTAAGTACCTAGTACTTTCACTCCAAGGTGAACTACACCTTCACAATGTCGCCTACCCTTTATTAGGTACTAGGCTAAGCACCTAGTTCCATTGCAATGGAGGAACTACTACCACACTACACCAACGACTAATCCCAAAAGAGATCTACTCCTTTACAACATCATCAAGGATATCAATATCCTTGGATCTAATACTAGTCTATCGTGTACATCAAAACACACCATATCGAATGTGCATCTAAGGCACCTTTCACTAATGCCTTTGACTAGATCTACAAGACACCTTTCACTAATGTCTTGTGTCTTCACTTCAAAGCACCTTTCAATAATGCTTCTTTGTCTTGACTTCTAAGCACCTACCACAAGTGCTTATCCTATAGACGATAGATACCCTTCACTAATATCTTCGTCTTGACACATGAGACATATTTTACTAATGTCTTCAACACTACACTTCTTTGAAGAAAGAAATGAATCATCAATAAGAAGACTTCAGTAGCCTTGATGATGAGGAAGCATGGAAACCCATGGACTTTAGCTTGCTCGACTTCAAAGGTGGTGATCTTGCCTTTAAGAGGAACCTAAAAGATCACACAAAAACAAAACTACAAATATAGATCTCTTGGATCTGAGGTTAGTGAGTTTTTAACTCAGGGAGAAAATGTGTTAGAAATGGGTGAGAAATAATGAAGAAATGGCTCACTATTTATAGAGGAAAAATCCTATTGTTCCCCGGATCCCACAGATCCCTACCACAAGGGATCTGGCTAGCATAAAGCTAGGGATCCGTGGAACGCTCCTCTTTGCCCATGGGTATTTTGGTTATGGGTCATGGGTCATGGGTTGAACTATGGATCTTTGGCTAGATAGAATGTATCTTTGAGTGCAATGCACTTAGTCATTTGGGTATGGGTTGATCCATGGGTTATGGATATTATCCATGTATGATATAAGCATGATGTCATGCAATGGGTTATGGGTCAAGATCCATGGGTTATGGGCTTTGGGTTGTACCCAACTACATTCAATGTATTTGCCCAATGGGTTGTGATACTTAAGTTTCTACCCATTTATATTACCCAATATACTGCATAATAGTTATGTGTATATTTTATCCAAATATGTAAACACTCGTTGTTGTACATATGTATTATTAAATCATAAAATCACTTATGCTTGTTTTAGTGTTTTATGTGAAAATGTGAATATGTTAGAAACTATTAGTTCAAACCATTTACGTATTTTATTTGTTTCGTTAATATGATTTTATGTTTGTTATCGACAAAACATTAGAAGATCGTAAAATATAAATAAACGTTTTTACGGCTTATTTGTATTAACAAATATATTTGAAATGGGTGAGAAACAATGAAGAAATTGCTCACTATTTATAGAGGAAAAATGGCTACTGTCCCACGGATTCCCAGTATTACACTGGACAGATCTCTCAAGTAGATACAATGTATCTACAAGATGCAATGCATCTAGTCCATGGGTCATGGATATTATCCATATATGACTTATGCATGATGTCATGCAATGGGTTATGCTCTATCGGTATGGGTCATGGACTTTGGGTTTTACCCAACTACATTCAATGTATTTGGTCAATGGGTCAAATACTTAAACTTCTACCCATTATAATACATACTAGTTATGTATATATTTGCCCAATATGTAAACACTAGTTGTTGTACATATGTATTACTAAATCACAAAATCACCATTACTTGTTTAGTGTTTTATGTGAAAACGTAAGTGTGTTAGAAAACTATTGGCTCAAACCATGTATTTTATTCGTTTCGTTATAATGATTTTACGTTTGTTATCGACAAAACATTAGAAGATCATAAAATATAAATAAACGTTTTTACGGCTTATTTGTATTAACACATGGGTTATGGGTAATGAATTATGAATACCCAACAAGATGCAATGTACCTAGTCATCAGGTTATGGATCTTAGGTCATGGGTCATGGACTTTGGGTCATCGATCATGGATAATACCCAACATGACTTCATGCATGATGTCATGCAATGGGTCATGGGTTATGGATTATGCTCCATGGGTATAGGTTATGGACTTTGGTTTTACCCAACCACATTCATTGTACCTAGTCAATGGATCATGTGTCAGGGACTTTGGTTTTTACCCATTACTTACCCATTACAACATATATAAAGTACATGTACATTTTTATACAATATAAACACTAGTTGTTATACATATGCATTTCTATAAGATGTAAAGAATATTATTAGTTAGTGTTTTATAAAAATGTCTTTGGTTTTATATAACTTATTTACTAAACATGTTTCGATATAGTTTTAATATGTTTAGTAATAGTGTGTTAGTAAACTATTGGCTCAAAACTTTTACGTATTTTATTTGTTTCATTAAAATGATTTTACATTTGTTATCGACAAAACATTAAACAATCGTAAAATATAAATAAACGTTTTTATGGATTATTTTTATTAACAATCTCCCCCTTTTTTGTTGATGACAAAACATAAGATTATTTTAAGAAGAAAATAAACTTCGTAAAAATTTGAATTGGAGTTTTTACTCTCTTCTCCCCCTTTTTGTCGAAACAAAAAGAGCGTCGAAAAGAAACTAACACATTGTGAAAAGAAATGTTTTGAGAAAAAACTTATGAAAAGTAACAAAATGAGAACTAGTTAGAAAAAGTAACAAAGATATAGTAAGATGAGAGAAATATTCTCGTCTTAGCTCCCCCTTGACGGATTCTCCCCTTTGTTGAGAGCGTCAGGTAATTAGGAAGGCTAAACGAGTATGTTGCAAGTAGTTTTGCAATGGTTTCGTATTTGACAAAATCCTCCCCCGTGACGAGTGCTCCCTTTTGAGGAGGGCGTCAAGTAACATAGAAAACCTAAGTGGATGTATTGCAAGTGTTTTTGCAATGCTTTGCTTTAACGAAAAGCTCCCCCTTGTTGAGAGTGTCAAAGTCTTCACGTGTATTTTGAAAATCTACAAAACAAGGGTTAGAAAGCAAGTATATTGTGCATAGTTTCCTGCAAATGAACTTCAAGTTAGAAAAAAATTCTTCTGTTGGACGGTTCCGACGGATCCTTCCTTTGAGGGATCCGTCTAGGCTAAAATCTGGGAACCGTGTACCTGCACTCTATAAGCAGCAATGTAGATGTAAAAAGTGACGTAAACATCCAAATGAGTGATGTATTATAGCACCAAACATATTCTCATAACAATATAGCATACAACATGTAATTTCATTCAATAAGACAAGAGAAATGATATGCATAACTCTAAAACTAAGAAAATGATACAAACACTAAGTAAGATTCCTACCAAAGTCTATGTTACGCCTAAGAGGGGAACAACACTTGAATTCCTATGCTTAGGGAAGATTAGATTTGTTGACCTCGTCGAAACGTTCGAGAAGATGATAGAACATGAAACATAGCTCGTCACGTACTTCATGTACTAATCCTTCTACATGTTGACAATGAAAGCAATTATTGTCATGGCTAGAGAATGGTGGTGGTAGGAATGGAGCGGTTTGAGGTGGAAATTTGGATGAAGAAGGTGGAGGTTCCACAAAGGATGGAGGGATTTGAGGAGGCAAGTTTGATGAAGTAGGAGGTGGTTCAACTAAGGGTGAAGGTTGTGGAATATGTTTTGATGGTGGAGGTAAAGAAGTATCTACTTTCATGTGCTCCGGTTGATGATTTTGGTGATTCCTCATAATCCAAAATGGATCATTTGAGGGTGAGGGAGAAAAGGACACGGGTGCTAGTGTGGTTTCAACACCAAATTTAAGACACAACCAAATTAACCATTCTTTAATAAATAGATCAAAGATTCCACCTCTACGTTAATTTTGGTAATAAAAGGCATTTCTTGCTTTGGGATTTTGGGTCATATTGATCAAGATGATTGGGAACACTATGGCAAGATGACCGCTGAATGTGGTAACAAACCTTCTTCAACGAACACTATCGGTAGGTCTGCTGGTGGCCGGTGTACTTATCCACGAACCTTCTTCGGTGAATGGTGGTACTATTAACAAAATGACAAAGGGTTCAGAAAACCCTAATATAAAATCATCAACCAGCCATGGCGGCTGAGGTATATATGATCATTTCATTATGTATGTTGTTTCTTTAATTTACATACACAAACTAAGTCCAGTTGAAATTTCTTTGAAAATTAAGATTGGTCGTCTTCTTTGTTTTGTTTTTTATTTCTTGTATGCATTTTATTTTTTGCAGGTTAGTTTCTCTGGAAAAGAGATGAATCCATCAACTGTAGATGTAGGGCTTTTAATAAAATATTAGCAATGGTGTGTCATCAACATGTTTATATTTTATTGGCAGGTTAGTATTTTTGTATCATTAGCAATGGTATTAAGAAGGAAACCAGATTCATCCCCGAGGATCCTAACTAATAGCCGATTCTTGGGGGAACAAGCGCATATACAAACAAACTTTAGCATACGTAGTTGAAAGGTTTTGTTCGTGTAATACTAATGGTATGTAGCTATCCATATGCCGCAATGAATACCTTACATGAAAGGGTGTCAAGTTTTGGTTACACCATCATAACCTTTTTTAAAATATATATATATATATATATATATATATATATATATATATTTATCATATTTTAAAGTTTCATTTTGTCTGACTATTTATGTTAACTTCAATTACTTTAATAATGTAATAAGCTTGTCAGTACAAGGAATGTGCATTTATTTTGAACTGGAACCAAACCACGCACCAAAATGAATAACACGTAAACTTTGATGTTTAGGTAGGTTTTATTTGTGTGCTGATTTGGCATTTCGCATGGGAATAATGGACGGAACCATTCTACGCCCTAAGGAAAGTGAGGTTATTAGTTCCTATGTATTTGGGTTACTGTATTATAAGTATAGTTTTTTCTGGCAATTGAATTCGTTCAGCTTTCTTTACAATATAATATAACTCCTTTCAATCAGAAGATCATAAGAATTTGAAAGTTGCATTATTATTTAATCAGTCATCAATCATCACCTTATATGAGCATTTACTAAATGAAAGTTGCTTACTTACTGATAACGCCTAAAATGAACATGTTTTTAGTAGCGTTATTGTTAGTTTTGTGCATGATAATCGGCTATATTTACTCATAACTGTTGCAAAAGTGCAAAAGATGCGTATTGTGTATGTATATGTAGCCAGGTATCACGAATGATGAAGAAATGAAGTTTTTATGCACATTTGGAAAATTCTCGAGGAAAGGATTCGAGCTAGGAAGCTTTTGGATTCAATGATTGGGAAGCACAATGATTTCTAAGTATCTACAGCAAGGAAAGATCAAGTTTTGCCTTGGAAATCATCAGCGAGAGCAAAGAATGAAGCGTATAAACAAGAAAGTCAACAAAAGTCAAATCAGCAACACCCAGCCGTTCGGTCGTGACCCGTAACCGGTCTGGCTGGGCAAATGGTCAAATCGCAACCGTTCCGGTTGCCATCGCAACCGATCCGGTTGCATGAACTCCAGTTACACAAAATTGCATTTATTGTTGCCTTAACTCCCCATAATCATTGGAGGCCGATCATTTCTTGATATTAACTTGTTGGGAATGTTTTTGGTCAGTTGAGCAAGCATATTTGGCTATATAATGAACCTAGTCCTAGTTTACTAGGTGTGACACAACCAAAAGTGTATTAGTTTACATCAAAACTAATACCAACCATATTATTCAGCCCAAAAGCTTAGTTCTTACTGAAAAACGTCCAGGAGCAAGGAGGGAACAATTCTCATCCATAGTTTTGGTAATTTGGAGTTATACAATGAATCTAGGTGATTGGAGGCACGTGGTTGCTACAATCCACGAATTCTAATTCTTGTAATCGCAAAAGTTTAGGTATTCTATGAACTTTGTTATGGATTTCTATTCTCTTGAATTATTGGAAATTACTTTGTTATGATTTGTGTTTAGTTATTATTATCATGGAGTAGTTTTGGGATATACTTGTGTGTTGGGATGTAGTTAATCATTCTAGTGTTCTCATATGTGATGCATGTATATATGATCTTGTTTAAATGAATTTGTTGGAAAAATACTAGTCTTGGTTTGATTTGTTGATAAAACATGTTTTAAGAAAAAGGACCGAAAGGATTTATCTTGTGTTTTATTCCAAAAAGTTGAGTGACAAACTACTATGGGGATATGGTGATTGACAACCACCATGTTTGCTTATTAAAACAAGACTAGGAACATTTTCATCACGAAAGGGTCGAAAGATTCGTAAGAACAAGTTTAATAAGAACATGTTGCAAACAAATGGAATTTCTAAAGGATAATCATTAGGATAAGGACCGAAAGGATTACCTATATGTTTTTGTTCTTAGAATAATTTTTACAAATATATACCATGGTTGGGGGATCATTTGCTTATGATTTGTGCATCACATCAAGAGTTTACACCAAACCTTCATGAATACTATTTATGATTGACTATAGACTACACACAAGTATATATATATATATATATATATATATATATATATATATATATATATATATATATATATATATATATATATATATATATATATATATATATATATATATATATATATATATATATATTTCTTATTATTGAATTTCACTATAACATCACTATTTGAGGAAGCCTTGACAAGCTTTCTTGTTGGAATCTTTTCATACAAAACAGTTTCAAACACAAAATCCCTTGGGACGATCTTGACTTACCAAACTTTGCTATCACGGACGAGTATACTTGCTCGTATGTGTTTATAGAATTAGACGGTTAAATCGTGTTTATAAATTGTTAAAACTTGCACTACTCGTAACACATCAAGTTTTTGGCGCCGCTGCCGGGGATTTTCTTTGATTTTCTGTAAACTTTGTAGTATCGGAATTGAATTTGGTGAAAAGTAAAAAAAAAAGTTTTGGTTAAAAGCTAACCGATTCGGTTGCTCTGCAACCGAATCCGGTTAGAGCTACGGAGTGAATTTTTTATTTTCGATTTCATGGTTCTAGTTTACTTAGTGGTTTGTGTTATATTTCCTAGAGTAATTCTTGTCATTTTAGATTTTATTTACAGATTATGTCTTGTAGTTTAATGATTTCTTAGATTTATTTATATTTTCTTTATATTTGTTATTATTAGTTAATTAGTTTTAGATTAATTCAAGTTTTAATATTAATGATTAGATAGTAATTTTTCAGTTATATGGTTTAATTATCTTAATGGTAGTTTTAATTGGTAGTTAAAATAGTTTTTCGTTTAATGGTTTAATTATTATGTTATTGTGTTTTGGTTCATGTAGAGTCTTAATTAATTTAGAGTTTAGTACACTTAATGATTTCTTAATTTCAATTAATATTCAGTTTTAATATATATATATTAAAAAAAAATTGTGTCGATCCAACCGATCTGTTGCAACCCGCAACCGGATCCGGTTAGATCACTTGGTCTAGTAATTACCATCAACCGAATCGGTTGGTGAGCCAACCGATCCGGTTGGAGATCTCGGTAAAAAAAATTATGATTTTTAGGTTTTGAGTTTTAACTTATGTTTTTAGTTTTGTTAAGTATCTTAACTTGTTTAGTATATGTTTCTATAGTTTGTTCTTGTTTTTACTAACTCTAACGCTAATAATTCGGATTTTGTTTTGCTTTGTTTTGTCAAGTTTAGCTAGTTAGTATGGATAGTTTGAGCGGAATCTCGGAATACCTTCGTACTTTGGATGAAATGTTCAAGGATACCGGAAGTTCTCTGGAAAAGATTGGAGGTATCTTGGAAGAGAGTAAGAAATATTTGGGGATTGATACGGTTAATATGGAGGAAACGGGTGAAAACAAAGTTCAACTTCCCAAGAAGGGAAGAGTTGTAGTGTTCACACAAGCACCTTTAATGGTGTATGATTCGCCACTAATTAGGTTTGGTACGCCTTGTAGCGTAGAAGGAGTAAGTGCTTGGGACGCGCAACTTAATATGGCTTATGGAGAAAACTACATTTTGGAGAAGGTTCTTGACGAAATTGGTCATGTGCGTTTGGACTATGAAGCATATGGTAGAAGGATGGTTAAAAATCTTAAGGTCAATATTCATGGACACATTTTTGAAACGGATTTTGTTGTGTTAGAAGAAGGGAATGCGGATGAACCTAATGTATGTTTTGGTCGAGACTTTCTTGTCACGACCAAGTGTCAAGTTGATTTTGCAATGGGAGAAATGATGATTAATATAACTGATTTGGAAGAAGGAAAAGGAGTGAACGAGATGTTAGTGGAAGTGTGTGCAAACATGGAAGACAAAGAGGTGGAAGTAGTTAAAATGGGGAAAGCAAATCAGAAGAAAACTTCATCAAACAAACTAACCCCAACCACCAGCACCACAAAAAATAATTACACACCATCATCACCTACCACTACAAATACTTTCAAACCCTTAACCGACAAACAAAAGAAGCTATTTTAGAAAACCTAGAACAAAAGTTTCTTGAGCTTAATGAAAAGAAACCGGTGATAGAGGTACTTCAAGATTATGTGCTTTACCGTAAAAAGTTGGATGCGGTGATCTTTGGCGAGGGCTAGGTTGGAAGATAAGAATCTCACGGAGGAGGAGCGAGATAGAATTTTGTTTAGAGGCATGCCACGGAAGGAGAAGGATCCGGGTAATTTTGTGTTGCCAATAAAAGTGAATGGGACTACACCAGTTTATACTTTAGCCGATACGGGGTCAAGTGTTAATGTGATGCCCTACCCATTGTTTATGACTTTAGGTCTAAGTAATCCGCAACCAAATCATCCGAAGCTTACTATGGCGGATAATTCTCAAGCGAAAGCAATGGGAGAGGTGAAGAATGTGAGAGTGCAAATTGGCTATCAACCGTATTTGGCCGATTTTCTTGTCCTAGATATTCCGATGGACAAGAGTTTACCACTACTATTGGGGATACCATTCCTACGAACTTGTGGTACAATTATAGACATGGGTATCACACCCCCAAATTACCTGTTTTGCAGCGGAATGGAATTCCTGGGGATTGACTGTCATAGCATCACAATCACAGTTATATTGAACGACCTAAAGTGTCGTTTGGAAAATACATCGTTTGATTTAATAAAATAATCAGAGTTACAAAGTATAGGTCCCAAATGAAAGTTACTATGTGCGGAAAGTAAGTTTAGTACAAGTCAAACGATGTTTTTAAAGTGTATAAATCCCATGTGAGACGCGTCGTCACCGCGACTCTATGCTATGTCCAGATGCATGCCATGAAGTGAATGCCTTAGTTACCTGAAAATACATTGCTAAAAGTGTCAACACAATGGTTGAGTGAGTTCATAGAGTTTATGTAAATGTTTAATACGACTACCACAAGTATAAATTATGTATGACAATGTCGCCACAAAATGATACAATTGCTTAAGCACATGACACCGAAGCTTGACTGATGTTCGCCCCAACAGAGTGTTTTGCCAAACAACTCAATAATGATAATGAAGTGAAATGCATCCGTCCGGTTGGAATCCGCCAACCCGGATGGAGGTGTCACCCTCGATAGATCTATCCACTCACCCTCGCTTCTATGAAATTAACGATTCATGATTATGAAATGGGGACATTTAACTGGCAATGACGTAACTTAAGCAATGTAATGAATTTGAATATACTTGACATCATAGTAAAAATGATGTGCAATGTATTCTCTCCCGTAGGTTTGAAATAAGTAAAAACTTGAATAAATCGGGGCTATGAAAACTCACCTGTTGCAATGATAATGATGATGTAATGGCAAAAGTGGATACACTTAAATGTAACGTGAATCTCGAAACTGGCCTATTATGAATGATATGATATGTAATAAGTCATGATGTAATGTTATGCATGCAATTAGGATGATATTTATACCACTTATGAATTTTTGAAAACAATACTTCTCGTCGAAAATATGATCTTTTAACGTCTTGACCATTTTTAAATTACTTCACATGTATTTACGTTGAAATGATATCCGACGATAATCATTTAGTGATTTATTGTGAAATTATAACTTTTCGTCGTAAAATAATGTCATTGAAATTTCCATGAAAGTCACAAAAACGGCCTCTAAAATCTAGTCGTAAAATGGTGCACGTCGAGCGTTAGGAAACAAACTCAACGGTTTTGGGAAGCTCGTATGATAATCTCAAAGTTTTAGCATTTAAGTTTTCGTCCTAGAGGTCTCGTACATAAAGAAAATTAGAGGTTAAGTATGGTACTTTTAGTCCAAAATATAGTTTAAGGATGGTTTTTCGGCAAAGTTTAAGCGACCGTAATTAATTCATTACAACTCCGCTAATCAAACGATCGGACATTTTGGAAAGTATACTTGGCGATTTCACTTTTACTAGAAGACTTCACTTTATGAAAAGTTCTAAATCAATGTTAAAAACAACCTTTAACTTGGTAACTAGTTTTTGCCGCAAAAACTTGTCTATTAGAAACCAAGTTAGTTTTTCTTATATGATAAAAGTTACGGCAACTTTTGTAAACGTATATAATTTAGTCGTTACAAATTCGTTTTCTACGTTTTAAAGATCCTTAGCTTCGTATCAAAGTATACTAACATATTTTTAACAAGTCGACATAATTTACAACGCCCAAGCTTCATTTTTGACTCGTATAAAATAAATAATGGTTGCTGAAATTTCCACAAATTTATATTTTTCGTCGCCAAATTGAAAAATTCATAACTTCTTCGTTATAACTCCGTTTTAATCCGTTCAAGCGGCCACGGTTTCGTTTTAAAGTATATTTTCTAAATATCTAGGCCAAATATTTTTACCTACTGTCGGATTTTCCAGAATTTCAAAATAAGGACAGACCCTTTTCAAAACGTGTCGAAATGAGTTTTTCTCGCGCCAAACCTATTCTAACCCATTCAAAACAACTCCGAAGCTATTCTAATCCTACCATACACCTTCTTAGGGTGTAATGGGTTCCTAGACATCACCAAAACTAATATATAACAAGGAGTAATTATAGGATGGATTATATATAGTTAACACTTAAAAACCTTAAAAACCTTAAAAATGGTATAAACATCATGAGACTTGCATGTTTCTCAAATAAAATGATATGACCATAATAATGAATGTGAAATAAAAACATGAATATGAATGCTTACTAGTGATATGATGAGGTTTAAGGACAAAAGGTTTTTCCTAATCACTTGAGGTTTTTATTGCAAAACCTATGCAACAAGTGATACTAAATTGTTAAATAACTTGTCTTGAAAAATTTGAGATGATCCTCCACCTTGGTCCTTGGCTGCCGAATTTTTAGAGAGAAAAGAGAGAAGAGTTTGATCTAGTTTTTGTGAAATTAAAGAAATGAAGTGAAATGATACATGAGTTAGTAGTATAATACATATTATACTTAGAGATATTATGTAAAATCCCTTGTGACTCACCCCTTGTGTCGACAAGGGGTGCTAGTCATCCTTTTGATATGTTTTTTTTTTAATTGTTTAAGTATAATAACTTGTAAGATATTTGAAGTTAAGTGGCAAGTTGTAGTCACTTGTGAATATTTAGGGTAGCGTTGGATAAAAATAAATTTTCACGGGTCAAGATAAAATATATTTAGGTCATAAAAATTATAAAAATACATTTCTTGCAAAATTTGAGTGAAATAATAATAATCGTGTCGAATTTAAGAAAACCGTCGTAGTTATATAAATATAACAATTTATATACAAAATAAATTTAAAACACTGGGTAAACTCATAATATTATTTTATAAACTTAATATGAGTATAAAAATATATCAGGATAATTTTTGGAAGTAACGGATCAATTGTTCAAAATAATTAGTTACGCGATAACGTTTATTTAATATGAAAATTATACGTTTAATGAAAAATGCAAAACCATGCATGAATTAATATGATGACAATGATGTTAATGAAATGTAGACTAAACTTAGTCTATATGAAATGACCTCGATGATATGATCATGAATTCACAGCTAAACCATTACGGTTACGTGAATTTGATGCTCGTAAACCTAGTTCACGATAAATGAGAAATAATGAAGCATGAGTAATGTTTTGAGAATGACCTGAAAATACGAATTGTCACATTCGCCCAACCAAAAAGGAATTCAGTCCCTGAATTCAGTTCGTGTTAGTCTATCGAATTTTTGAGTTTGTGCTGAATAACGAGGAGAGAAGACATGAAGAGGTGTCGTTACGGTTATCGGTGATTGAGAGCGTACAAAACTTCATAGTAGAGAAAATATTGGATGAATCTCCCACGAGTAACACTTTGACTTTGGAATATGTGATAATTTTGCTTGCACTAAGATTTATAAATAACTGCTCCCTACATAACATGATCCCTCCAGAATTAGACATAGTTAGCTAGGCTATGTATAATTAAGGAACGATAATGTGACGTTCGGTTTAGTTGTTATAACTCTCAATGTTTACATAGATTTAAACCGTGTCGTTAAGATGGTCGTTAAAGAAAAAGGAAGTAAAATTCTCGTAAGTGATAACAAATCGAAAAGAAAATAAAGTACGATAGATGAGAATATTTTACAACGAGTGGTTTATCAAATAGTAAGACATCTTAAGTTATAAAGATCCGAATACGATGGAAGACATAAACTTAGTACGACATAGTACATAAGGAAAATTAAGACTGTTAGTTTCCGAACTTCTTCAGTCTTCCGCTTTGTTGAAATCCTTTTGAGCTTCTCCTCCTTCTAACGTGTATGCTTTCCCAAGGGCACCTTCAACTTGTTGACCTTTGTTTTGGGGACATTGGTTCCGATAGTGTCCTTGCTCCCCACATCCGAAACATGTAATTATAGCTTTACCTTTACAATCCCTGGCTAGGTGTCCCGACTTTTGGCATTTGTGGCACTTGGCAGGACAAAGACCCGAGTGATGAAAATTACATCGATTACATAGTGGGTGTGTTCCAGCATAACCTCTGCCTTCCATTGGTGCAGCGACATAAACCATTCCAGCTTCTTGCCTTCTATTTTGTTGTTGATGATGGTTAGTGTTACGGTTTTGGTTGTTGTTGTTATAACCTCCTTGGTCGTTTTCCCATTTCCTTTTGTTGTTATTGATTTGGTTATCGTCGTTGTTGTTGTTGTTTTGGTTATTGTTGTAGTTGATGTGGTTGTTGGTATTGTTGTTGTTTCGGTTGATGTTTGCGATTTTGCCTCTCTTTACTACCTGAGCCATGAGCTTTTGCGACACTCGAATGGACTCCTCAATCGTTTGTGGATCAAATGAAATCACATCTCCTTGTATAACTTCGGGAAGTCCCCCGATGAAAGCCTCCAGTAGCTTCTCGTTATCCGAAACCATAGATGGGCATAACGCTGCTAATTCTTGGAACCTCCGAACGTAAGCATCAATATCATACCCAATAGTTACCAACTCGTAGAATTCGGTCTCCAACTTTTTCACCTCCGTACGCGGACAATACTTCCTTGTTAGCAAACTGTTGAATTGCACCCAGGTGATCCTGTACGCATTTTCCATTCCCATCGGCTGAGCATATGAATTCCACCACGACATTGCCCCATCCAGTAGTGTACTCGTAGCAAACTTAACCTTGCTATCCTCCGGGCAATTACATAACAAAAACACGGATTCCATTTTCTCGAACCATCTAACCATGGCAGTTGCCCCTTCAGTACCCTTGAACTTAGTGGATCTCCACTTTTGAAATCCTTATACGAACAGCTTCTAACCCCGGACCCTCCTGCATTACCTGCAGCATCAGCAAGTCTAGTGGCCTCGGCAGTTGCCGCAGCCGCAGCAGCAGCCGTCACCGATGCTCTCTCGGTCCTTAGTGCATCGGCTATGCTATCATTCACATATTTCTGCATAGCAGCTTGAGTCAATTCAGGTGTGGCTTTCTTCGGCGCCATAACTTCTTCAAAATAAGAGGAAAGGTGAGACGTAGCAAAGTCTGATGTTAATAATAAACGCTCCAAAGAGATATGATATGAGGTGATAAGTTTGAGGTTATTTTTCAAAATAATCGATGGTTTCCTAAGAAATGGGTTATGAGATGTCGTAAGTGCTTCAAATGTATGATGGTTTAGTGACTTAATGTGTGAATAGCGTGCAACTCGACATGTTAGTGGTGAAACAAATGAGTGAGAGTGACTTTGCCCTACTTAAAGGTTTATCTCGGCATTTGACGTTATCGGTGATGAATCAGCTGATATTAAAAATTACGATAGGGAATGACAAAGCATTCTCCACATTAGAGTATGAAGAAAGGATAATGGAATGGGTATTTGAAGGCATCCATGTGACAATCGTTTTGAAATGAAAGTAAATAACTCGAAAAATGTACGTATAAACCGCATGTAAAGTGAACATGCACTTATGATGAAATGATGAGATGCTATGATGATGTAGTTATAGTCTAGGGTCAATGATGCAACCTAGTTCTCTATAACCGAAGCTCTGATGCCAATCTGTCACACCCCCAAATTACCTGTTTTGCAGCGGAATGGAATTCCTGGGGATTGACTGTCATAGCATCACAATCACAGTTATATTGAACGACCTAAAGTGTCGTTTGGAAAATACATCGTTTGATTTAATAAAATAATCAGAGTTACAAAGTATAGGTCCCAAATGAAAGTTACTATGTGCGGAAAGTAAGTTTAGTACAAGTCAAACGATGTTTTAAAGTGTATAAATCCCATGTGAGACGCGTCGTCACCGCGACTCTATGCTATGTCCAGATGCATGCCATGAAGTGAATGCCTTAGTTACCTGAAAATACATTGCTAAAAGTGTCAACACAATGGTTGAGTGAGTTCATAGAGTTTATGTAAATGTTTAATACGACTACCACAAGTATAAATTATGTATGACAATGTCGCCACAAAATGATACAATTGCTTAAGCACATGACACCGAAGCTTGACTGATGTTCGCCCCAACAGAGTGTTTTGCCAAACAACTCAATAATGATAATGAAGTGAAATGCATCCGTCCGGTTGGAATCCGCCAACCCGGATGGAGGTGTCACCCTCGATAGATCTATCCACTCACCCTCGCTTCTATGAAATTAACGGTTCATGATTATGAAATGGGGACATTTAACTGGCAATGAGGTAACTTAAGCAATGTAATGAATTTGAATATACTTGGCATCGTAGTAAAAATGATGTGCAATGTATTCTCCCCCGTAGGTTTGAAATAAGTAAAAACTTGAATAAATCGGGGCTATGAAAACTCACATGTTGCAATGATAATGATGATGTAATGGCAAAAGTGGATACACTGAAATGTAACGTGAATCTCGAAACTGACCTATTATGAATGATATGATATGTAATAAGTCATGATGTAATGTTATGCATGCAATTCGGATGATATTTATACCACTTATGAATTTTTGAAAACAATACTTCTCGTCGAAAATATAATCTTTTAACGTCTTGACCATTTTTAAATTACTTCACATGTATTTACGTTGAAATGATATCCGACGATAATCATTTAGTGATTTATTGTGAAATTATAACTTTTCGTCGTAAAATAATGTCATTGAAATTTCCATGAAAGTGACAAAAACGGCCTCTAAAATCTAGTCGTAAAATGGTGCCGCGTCGAGCGTTAGGAAACAAACTCAACGGTTTTGGGAAGCTCGTATGATAATCTCAAAGTTTTAGCATTTAAGTTTTCGTCCTAGAGGTCTCGTACATAAAGAAAATTAGAGGTTAAGTATGGTGCTTTTAGTCCAAAATATAGTTTAAGGATGGTTTTTCGGCAAAGTTTAAGTGACCGTAATTAATTCATTACAACTCCGCTAATCAAACGATCGGACATTTTGGAAAGTATACTTGGCGATTTCACTTTTACTAGAAGACTTCACTTTATGAAAAGTTCTAAATCAATGTTAAAAACAACCTTTAACTTGGTAACTAGTTTTTGCCGCAAAAACTTGTCTATTAGAGACCAAGTTAGTTTTTCTTATATGATAAAAGTTACGGCAACTTTTGTAAACGTATATAATTTAGTCGTTACAAATCCGTTTTCTACGTTTTAAAGATCCTTAGCTTCGTATCAAAGTATACTAACATATTTTTAACAAGTCGACATAATTTACAACGCCCAAGCTTCATTTTTGACGCGTATAAAATAAATAATGGTTGCTGAAATTTCCAGAAATTTATATTTTTCGTCGCCAAATTGAAAAATTCATAACTTCTTCGTTATAACTCCGTTTTAATCCGTTCAAGCGGCCACGGTTTCGTTTTAAAGTATATTTTCTAAATATCTAGGCCAAATATTTTTACCTACTGTCGGATTTTCCATAATTTCAAAATAAGGACAGACCCTTTTCAAAACGTGTCGAAATGAGTTTTTCTCGCGCCAAACCTATTCTAACCCATTCAAAACAACTCCGAAGCTATTCTAATCCTACCATACACCTTCTTAGGGTGTCATGGGTTCCTAGACATCACCAAAACTAATATATAACAAGGAGTAATTATAGGATGGATTATATATAGTTAACACTTAAAAACCTTAAAAACCTTAAAAATGTTATAAACATCATGAGACTTGCATTTTCTCAAATAAAATGATATGACCATAATAATGAATGTGAAATAAAAACACGAATATGAATGCTTACTAGTGATATGATGAGGTTTAAGGACAAAAGGTTTTTCCTAATCACTTGAGGTTTTTATTGCAAAACCTATGCAACAAGTGATACTAAATTGTTAAATAACTTGTCTTGAAAAATTTGAGATGATCCTCCACCTTGGTCCTTGGCTGCCGAATTTTTAGAGAGAAAAGAGAGAAGAGTTTGATCTAGTTTTTGTGAAATTAAAGAAATGAAGTGAAATGATACATGAGTTAGTAGTATAATACATATTATACTTAGAGATATTATGTAAAATCCCTTGTGACTCACCCCTTGTGTCGACAAGGGGTGCTAGTCATCCTTTTGATATGTTTTTTTTTTTTTTAATTGTTTAAGTATAATAACTTGTAAGATATTTGAAGTTAAGTGGTAAGTTGTAGTCACTTGTGAATATTTAGGGTAGCGTTGGATAAAAATAAATTTTCACGGGTCAAGATAAAATATATTTAGGTCATAAAAATTATAAAAATACATTTCTTGCAAAATTTGAGTGAAATAATAATAATCGTGTCGAATTTAAGAAAACCGTCGTAGTTATATAAATATAACAATTTATATACAAAATAAATTTAAAACACTGGGTAAACTCATAATATTATTTTATAAACTTAATATGAGTATAAAAATATATCAGGATAATTTTTGGAAGTAACGGATCAATTGTTCAAAATAATTAGTTACGCGATAACGTTTATTTAATATGAAAATTATACGTTTAATGAAAAATGCAAAACCATGCATGAATTAATATGATGACAATGATGTTAATGAAATGTAGACTAAACTTAGTCTATATGAAATGACCTCGATGATATGATCATGAATTCACAGCTAAACCATTACGGTTACGTGAATTTGATGCTCGTAAACCTAGTTCACGATAAATGATAAATAATGAAGCATGAGTAATGTTTTGAGAATGACCTGAAAATACGAATTGTCACAATGGGAAGAGGCACTATGACTATTGATGATGGGAATTCAAGGCAAACATACTATCCGAAACCAAGAGGACCAACTTTGGAATTTATGGAGGAGTTAGAGTTGATGGAAGCAGATGAGGATTTGACTTGTTTTGAAGGGGACGAGATGAGCGAGGACGACGAGTGATCGTGGATCATTCGTGATTTGTGGTTTCAAAGACAATGGTTATGATGTGTTAAACAATATTATTTCTATCTCTTTAACTATTTCTTTAGGATGATTAACATATTTTGCTTGGTTTTATCTTGTTTTTAGTAGCATTTGCATTTGGATTGTTTTGTTTTGTTTTTTTTGTGTATTGTGTGTTGTAGTATTTGTTTGCAGGATGGATGTGTCGGAAGCTTATTGATGGTCAAATATTTGGAGTTGGATAACTCACATGCTTTCTTATGACCCAATATGCGTGTTGCATATTCTATCCCGTGGTATCTTTTAACTATTTCTTTTTCCCATTTTCTTTACTTTGAAGTTCATTTTATTACGTTGAGGACAATGCAAAACTTAAGTATGGGGGAGGGAAGAAAATAGGAAAAACGATACGCATTTTTAATTTTTAGATAACTTTTGGATGCAAGTGATTTGAAGGAATTCGCCTTTGTTGGTCTAGTTGTTTTCACACATCATTGATAAGTATTTAAAAAATAATAACTTGGGAATTTCAATGGTAAAATGAGGTTTTTGAAAAAAATTGGATTTGAACCAAATTACGGAAGTAATTCATTTTGGATTCGATAGCATTTTCTAGCACGCATTATAGCCTTTTCCCACCCAATTGTGAGGTTTCTTTTTGTATAAAACACATCTTTTGTTTTATATTTGCTATGAGTGTGCCGGTGATTATGTCGATTCTAGAACTTGTACTAGTTATGCATTACGGTTAAAATCGCTCTCGAGTGATATAAATTTGTTCAAGTGATAAGAGGCATCGTAGGATTTTACCCAAATGGCCTTCCGTTTACATCTAATGATATATTAGTTAGCCACATCGGTTAGTTAACCACCTTTATATGGACCCATTTGTTAGTGCTCATCTTTAGCACTAGATACCCTTAGTTACACCCTTTGAGCCAATCTTTTCATTTGTTAAAATCGAGAAAAATACAAAAAGATTTTACACTTTAAACTTTAGCCAAACCTTGTCATGTCTATTGGTTTGTTGCTAGTTGTTTGGAATGCTAGATTGTTTTTGATGATTATGAAGAAGCTACACTTTGTTTATAGTGTGTACCATTCTCCATCATTGATGAAAGAGACGTCTTTCTCGAATTTTTTTTTGTGGTGTAAGCTTACACTAAGTGTGGGGGAATTTTGTTATGAAAAAAAAAAGAAAATGGTTATGGCCAATGAGCTATATGAAGGATATTGATTAGCCAATGAGCTAAATTGAGTTATACATATTTACGGAGATCGATATTTGAAGAGGTGAAATAATCATTTACGGGATTGTGGTTTGTATGATGGCTAGCAACATGGAGGTTTAGACTTGACTTTATTTTTATTTTAACACCAATTTCATAAGCCATCCCATGCCTTATCCATACCCTTTATGAACCCTTAGCCTTAACAATATAACCCGAATAAAAGCCCTCTTTGATGAATTTATTTTCTTTGTTTTGATACTTGTACAAGCTTATGGTAAAAAGCATTGATCATGACTAGGCATTGAGTGATTTACATATACCCACCAATATATGAGTGTTGAGTGAATTCTTAAAATCATTCGTGAGGTGTTCTAGTTATGTTATCTAAAGTGTTTGGTTCATTTTTAAAAAAGTTTTCACATATTAAAAGCAAACCAATGCTTATCTCTTTTGGGATGATTGTTACATTTTTGGAACTGTTGGGAATTATACGTTTGAGTTGTTAAGACAAAAAGAATGAAATAAGATGGACTTAATATGATAAGAAGGAAATCTACAAAAAGATGGAAGGACTTGCTTGCAAAAGAAGTTTTATTTATTAGTCCTTAGTAGAGATTTGTAAACCCTAATCCTTTAGTATATAAAGAGGACATGGAGTGTAGGTTTAATATATGTCTTCCATAATGTAGACGTCTAGTAAAGGTGTGTGTGTCCTAGGCGTATGTTCATGTAAACGCCTAGGTTATTAGTTAGTTAGTGGTAGATCAAGTCTTAAATCTTTATTATAGTTAGTTAGTTTATGGTGATGAAAACCTTGTTCAATAACAAAGTATCGATTAGTTTATTCCGTTGTGCATGTTGTTATAATCTTTGTTATTGATCCCTAGCTGAGCTCATAAACGATCTTATCTAGGATCTAGGATCTACAAGGTTTTTCGAAGAGAAAAGAAGAAAAAAATTCGACTCTGAAATTTTCGTATTACTTCTGCAGCACTGTTTTCAAGAGGCCATAACGTTTTATTGAACCGTTGGATCGAGCTAAAATTTTTGCTGGTGCATCTCAGTATATCCATCTAAAGTTTCACTGAAGGGATCGTTAATTGGAGCTTTCAGTAGAAAGTTATAGGGTGTCGAAGTCAGCTGCTGAAACTGAGAAAATTTCCGTAAGGCTTCTGCAGGACTGTTTTAAAACGATCATAACGTTTTCGTTAACCGTTGGATCGTGACGAAATTTTGTGTGGATGTTCTCTATATATCAATCTAACTTTCCACCAGAGGGATCTTCGATCTAAGCTCTATGTGAAAGATATATGTTGTTGAAGTTGGCTGCTGTGAAAGTACAGCTGGAACACGCAAAGTACTGCTACTCTTTTTCAAAGTACTCTTAGGGTTTTAACAAAGTACTGCTCTGAGTTCGAAAGTACTGCTCTTGGACACCAAAGTACTGCTCATTAGGATGAAAGTACTGCTCTTGAATTAAAGTACTGCTCATTGGACACAAAGTACTGCTTGGAGTTTTTAAAGTACTGCCCGTATATTTTCAAAGTACTGTTGCTGCTGCAAGTCTCATTCAAAGTACTTCTCAAGGTTTTTACATGGCGAATTTTATTTGGATTGGCAGTATAATGGTTATTACGAGGAGATTTGGAATTAAGGGGAAGTCGAGCATAATTATTGTTATGGTTTTTTGGATATCACACACACACAAGATTGGTTCACACACACAAGGAGTTTGGTTTTTGGTTATTTGTTCTTAAAGGATTTAAAAGGCTCGTATTTGATTTATTGAAGAAATGATTACGAAGAGGATTATTTATCACTTATTTGAAGGTGAAGTGGAATTACTTGGTTTGTGTTCTTATCATATAGCTTGATGAATCTAGCAATGTGCGATTTTTCTTATGATGCTCTATGCACACATTGGCTATCACTTAAACGAGTTACATTGTAGTGCTCAGTGTCTCATACTAGTTGAGGATTTTTGTCAAGGGATTGCGGTCTACTTATATTTGGTGATTCGTATAAGTATGGAGTTCCGTGGATAGTACAAGATTTAAGACACAAGTTTGGGAAATTCTACTTCTTCATCAAATTCGTTATACTCGGTTTTCTTCACAAGTAATCATTACATAAAGCCTACATATTTTGAAGAATCAGTTCATCTACATGCACCACTCAAGGGGAAGTGTTTGATTTTTACTACTATTGATCATTATTACTACTGCTAGTTGGAGTTTTCTACTGTTTTGGATTCATTTTTAGTAAGCATTTTGGTGTTCTTCATGGAGGGCAATTCGAAACATTGGACGGCTTAGATTGGAAGTATGATATTGTTTCGTGGTGGTCAAGATCATTATTTGCATACGTTCCCTATTTGGATAATAACAAAAAGGGGAAGAGATGTTTGAGTGGCGGGGCATGGATTAAGGGGAAGACAAAGGAAGACATACTTGTTTCATTCATGGTGAGATCCCTGATCTTAATTTCTCTACTTCATCTAGGGAAGTTCGTTCAAGAATGGTTTTGTCATTATCAACTAGGGGAAGATTGTTGGGAATTATACGTTTGAGTTGATAAGAGAAAAAGAATGAAATAAGATGGACTTAATATGATAAGAAGGAAATATACAAAAAGATGGAAGGACTTGCTTGCAAAAGAAGTTTTATTTATTAGTCCTTAGTAGAGATTTGTAAACCCTAATCCTCTAGTATATAAAGAGGACATGGAGTGTAGGTTTAATATATGTCTTCCATAATGTAGACGTCTAGTAAAGGTGTGTGTGTCCTAGGCGTATGTTCATGTAAACGCCTAGGTTATTAGTTAGTTAGTGTTAGATCAAGTCTTTGATCTTTATTATAGTTAGTTAGTTTATGGTGATGAAAACCTTTTTCAATAACAAAGTACTGTTTTGATTATTTCGCTGCGTATCATGTTTATTATCTTTGTTATTGATCCCTAGCTGAGCTTATAAACGATCTTCACAGGAACCATGGTGTCAAGACCATTGAAATCAATCTTTGCAAATGTTAGACCTAATCGAGGGCGAGTAGAGCTTAAGTGTGGGAGAATTTGATAAAGCCTAAAATGAACATGTTTTTAGTAGCGTTATTGTTAGTTTGGTGCATGATAATCGGCTATATTTACTCATAACTGTTGCAAAAGTGCAAAAGATGCGTATTGTGTATGTATATGTAGCCAGGTATCACGAATGATGAAGAAATGAAGTTTTTATGCACATTTAGAAGATTCTCGAGGAAAGGAGTCGAGCTAGGAAGCCTTTGGATTCAATGATTGGGAAGCACAATGATTTCTAAGTATCTACAGCAAGGAAAGATCAAGTTTTGCCTTGGAAATCATCAGTGAGAGCAAAGAATGAAGCGTATAAACAAGAAAGTCAACAAAAGTCAAATCAGCAACACCCAGCCGTTCGGTCGTGACCCGTAACCGGTCCGGCTGGGCAACTGGTCAAATCGCAACCGTTCCGGTTGCCATCGCAACCGATCCGGTTGCATGAACTGCAGTTACACAAAGTTGCATTTATTGTTGCCTTAACTCCCCATAATCATTGGAGGCCGATCATTTCTTGATATTAACTTGTTGGGAACGTTTTTGGTCAGTTGAGCAAGCATATTTGGCTATATAATGAACCTAGTCCTAGTTTACTAGGTGTGACACAACCAAAAGTGTATTAGTTTACATCAAAACTAATACCAACCATATTATTCAGCCCAAAAGCTTAGTTCTTACTGGAAAACGTCCAGGAGCAAGGAGGGAACAATTCTCATCCATAGTTTTGGTAACTTGGAGTTATACGGTGAATCTAGGTGATTGGAGGCACGTGGTTGCTACAATCCACGAATTCTAATTCTTGTAATCGCAAAAGTTTAGGTATTCTATGAACTTTGTTATGGATTTCTATTCTCTTGAATTATTGGAATTACTTTGTTATGATTTGTGTTTAGTTATTATTATCATGGAGTAGTTTTGGGATATACTTTTGTGTTGGGATGTAGTTAATCATTCTAGTGTTCTCATATGTGATGCATGTATATATGATCTTGTTTAAATGAGTTTGTTGGAAAAATACTTGTCTTGGTTTGATTTGTTGATAAAACATGTTTTAAGAAAAAGGACCGAAAGGATTTCTCTTGTGTTTTATTCCAAAAAGTTGAGTGACTAACTAGTATGGGGATATGGTGATTGACAACCACCATGTTTGCTTATTAAAACAAGACTAGGAACATTTTCATCACGAAAGGGTCGAAAGATTCGTAAGAACAAGTTTAATAAGAACATGTTGCAAACAAATGGAATTTCTAAAGGATAATCATTAGGATAAGGACCAAAAGGATTACCTATATGTTTTTTGTTCTTAGAATGATTTTTACAAACATATACCATGGTTGGGGGATCATTTGCTTATGATTTGTGCATCACATCAAGAGTTTACACCAAACCTTCATGAATACTATTTATGATTGACTATAGACTACACACAAGTATATATATATATTTCTTATTATTGAATTTCACTATAACATCACTATTTGAGGAAGCCTTGACAAGCTTTCTTGTTGGAATCTTTTCATACAAACCAGTTTCAAACACAAAATCCCTTGGGACGATCTCGACTTATCAAACTTTGCTATCACGGATGAGTATACTTGCTCGTATGTGTTAATAGAATTAGACGGTTAAATCGTGTTTATAAATTTTTAAAACTTGCACTACACGTAACACATCACTTATTTAATCAATCATGACCTTATATGTTGCAATTACTTGGCTCTGGAGTATTTTATGCATGGAAAAATTACTGAGAAAATCGATGTCTAAGCTTTTGGTGTTGTGCTTCTTGAGCTTCTCACCTAAAGGAAACCAAGAAGTAGTGCACATCCTAAGGGTGAAGAAAGCTTGGTTATGTGGGTATGTCTATTTACAATTCAAAAATATGTCAACATTGCAGGATAGTTGAATTGGGTCACAGGTCAAGATCAGTTCGGGTTGAAGAGTGTCATTTTAATATGAGTTGAAACGGGCCAGTTTAGGTGCATATGTGGTTGGGATGACATGCAACAACTTCTTTGCGCATTTGTTTAAATTTTATGTTTTTTTGGAACAAGATCGTGCAACTATAATAGGCTTTAATTTAACTTTTAATTACTTTTTAGTATATATTTGTTCTACTAAAACCTAAAATTAAAAACCACGATTCTTTAACTATTCATAGTATTTTATAAATCAGAGACACTTTTGTTCCATTTATTTTAGAAATGTTCATTGAAGTTACAAATTCAAAAAGCTGATATTTAATTTTTTTATGCTTTTTTCCGTCAGGCGTTGTTCCATCAGGCACTGCTCCGGTGTGAATTAGATTACAAAGTACAAATTAAGCATTGATTGGTAGTATTACTCAAGTGTGAACCTTTGTTGTAGTCGATGGTAGAAGTATGGTAGAAGTGTGAAAATTTGTTGTCTTATTTATAATTGTTCTTTTTTTACATATAATACATGAGCACTATATTTTTGTTTTCAATTATTTTGTTTAATATATTTGTGTAACATATTTTCTGTTATTCATTATTTATTTTAGGTGCAAATAATTTTGTCATACATGAACATGCTAATATTGTTATATATTATTTTTCGCTAACTAATACATTCCATCGATAATTATAAGTCATGTCCGCCCATCGTGCGGCCTTTTATTGAAGGTCTTTTGCTCACTCTTTCTAACCATTGTTACGATGTGTGCTACAGAAAATGACTTACAGTCCTATGTACTGCACGACGTGCGATAGAGTCTTCAAAGCAGACAAGAGTTACAAATATATTTGCTTAGAAATATGAAGTTGTAAGCTTAAATAATTTAGTAGTTTTGATTATTTAATTTGGAGACTTTGAACCATATTAATGTTGTGTTCTCCCTTTTCTTTATGACTGACTTCGGATGCATCCCTCGCAAAAATCAATCTACTTTCTAAATCTATGTATGGCAAGTCAAGAAAACGCAATTATCAATTGCTATAGGATGGCTACTTCATGCAATGTAAATCAGACATGTTTAATTACTTTTTTTTGTTTATTAATTTATTACTTCGTAATAGCAAATGTGTCTAAATGCACAGAGTAGAAACAGCACAGTAAATCTTGAACCAGAAGTTCAAAGGGATGCAGACGCAACAAGTACAAGAAGGAATGATTCCTGTTCAGATAGCTGCATATGCACATCCTGGAAAGACTCAATCAGGTGTTGGTTATACATATAGCTTATTTTTCGATAACTTAAGTTCTTTTGCGATATTTATAAGGCTTGCTCGCCCATCGAACGAGCTATGTTTTGATACTTTGTTCTTGCGTACCACTTTGAAACTGTTTTTCTCTCATATTCGATAACCGTTTATTTCTTTTCGTTCTTAATGCATTCAATAAAAAATTTGGTACGTGTATATCTTATTTTCCGTTAACTTATTTTTTCAAAACGATAATTTCGCTATAGCAAATTATGTCAACGATAATTAAAAAACAAGCTTGCCCATTGGGCGAGCTTCAACCACTAGTGTGTGTGTGTATATATATATATATATATATATATATATATATATATATATATATATATATATATATATATATATATATATATATATATATATATATATATATATATATATATATATATATATATATATATATATATATATATATATATATATATATATATATATATATATATAGATAGATAGATAGATAGATAGATAGAGTGTGGTTCTAGAGAAAAGTGTAATTAGAGAGAAAAGTGAGAAAAAACGTTTAAGGGTAGATTGTGAAAACATCAAACTTTAGGGTTAAATTTAAAAAAAAAAAGAAACAAAAACAAATAGCTGGTATCCATTCGGATCGTCATTTTCATTACAACAAAAAAGTCAACTATCAAAAACACACAGAAAAGAAACAAGATCCCTGATCCACCATTAATTCTGATCAAACACTCCAATAAAAAACCGATAAACAGATCCATCATTAAAACCGATCAAAAAACCCCTGATTAATATAAATTTTGATCAAAATCCCATCACAAAACTCGTGAATGCACTGATTTTTATTCTAGTTATGAGAAAAATGATGGAAAAGCCATCTATGACTTGTTACTAACCTAATGAAGGAGAGTAATGTAATCGAAACTAAGAGCTCGAAAAATAGTAAGTCTTTAATTAGTAATTGTTCACTTTCTATGTTAGTTTGTGTATTATTTTGTAAATTATATCATTATTAGTAGTTTACGTATGGTATGAGTGTGGATGTTTAAAACTGTTCACCAGGTGTTTGATCGAATGTTTGAATAAGATTTTATGAAATGCGATTCACTAAATTAATGGGTATGTGTTTAATTATGATTGATATGACATCTTAGGACATCTGTGTATATATTTGCAACATGAGATTACACCTTATGACATCATATTGTATTAGTGCATCTTTGTTTGTAGTTGCTGCATCAGGTTAAATGTTTGTATGTTTGGTGCATCGTTGAACATATCAAAGCATCAGTAAGTAATGATTAGGGAATCAGTGAGTACGATTAGTGCATCATCATATATACTGAGGAATCAATGTGTATGTTTAGTTCATCCATTTGAATATTTAGTGCATCGTAGGAACTACTTGGGCATCTGTTTGTATGTTCAGTGCGTCGATAAACATATGAGGGCATCATGAGTAAGATTAGTGCATCGTTGGATATATTAAGGCATTTGTATGTATGTTTAGTGTATCCATTTGTATTAGTTGATCTTCTCAGTATACAAGTACATAGAAATAACATGGAGACAACTTAGGTGTTTGAAGGTGCAGCTTCGTTTCATCGATTGTATCCAACTATACCTAAATTTTGACCAGGAAAAAGAAATGATAAATTGCATTGTATTCTTGTTCATTGACTTGTACTGCTTTCGTTGTTTGAAAATAGGCTGAAGAATCGCTTCATTGTTACTTTCAGGTTGCCGATGTCAAGAAAAACATAGCAACGGTTCAGGGACCAAATGTTTACCAAGCTGCACATTTAGTGAATATGCAACAGGAATTTAATTTTAGTATTGCAAACATAGGACGAGGAAGAATGTTAAAAGAAAGGTATTTATTGACTCTTGCCTACCATTACTGAGCCATAAACTAAAAGACAAAAGGGCGAGTAATTAGAAAGTAGCATCAAATTCCTCGCCTTGCTTCCACCAATCAAAACTCAAAAGTTCAATAGGAGTTACAGAAATCTTAAGAGATGTAAAACTTCTATTGCGAGTTCCTATGAGATATTATCCACACTAGATATGTTCACATTATGATTTGATCTTCTTATACACCTTAGATGACCTTTCATCCTCCTATCAGTTTTCGTTTTTACTTAAATGTCAAACCTGTGTTTGTACTTTTAGTTTTTTTGACACTCTAAAGCAACGAGATGTTAGCTGATATATGACATAAAAGGTGTTACTCAAGACTAGCCAAATTGCCTAATATTATTTAAAAGGTCTATTGCATTTCATTTTAGTCCTATGATTTGGTAACTATTTAGAAAATTTTATAACGGTAGAATAAGTGATTACTTGTTCTATTTTGTTTCTTACTTGTTAGGTCATAAGTGAGTATTATTAGTGCATCATTGGACAAATTAAGGAATCAATATGCATGTTTAGTGCATCCATTTTCATGTTGAACTTATTAAGTCATCTATTTACATGTTTACTGCATCCATTTGCCTGTTTAATGCATCTCTTTGGACATATTAGTGCATCCATTTGCATGTTTACTATTTAAATAGAAAAGTAAAGGGAAATTGATCTTTTCTTCGGTATCTCTAATATATGATATAAGCTTTATGTATTATGATGAGATATTTATGTATTATGCTGAGTCGAGAAAAGGTAGATATTAGAGAATCTATGAGTATGATTAGTGAATTCATTTGCATATTTAGAGCATCTATTTAGACATATTAGTGTAGAGATCTTTATGTATGCAAGTAATTGTTTTTCTTTGGTAATCATAGTATCCGACTTTTGGTTGACTAAATGAATATGTCTAAAAGTCTGAGCCCACCAGAAGTCGGTAATGCTTTCTCATATGGGAAGTTGGTGTAGCCCGCACAGGATAACGACAACATGAGTATTCCATTATTTGGGGAAGTACTTAGGTTGATTACCAGCTTGGCACCACACTACTCCTTAGTTATAGTATATTATAAGCATAGCTTCTAAACTGATTAGAATAACTAATTCAATGCAAGAAAGTTGTTAGAGTGGTATTTTAACTTGGCTATAGGCACATTACCTTATATCATAATTCATATTTTGCCAAATCAGTTGTTCATTACCATGGTTAATTTCGTATTATGTCTGCAATGTAATCTTTTATTCAAAAATTAATTGTAGGTTTGTAGTAATTTAAGAGCTGTTAGGGTATTAGGGAATATAAATGATACATATTTCAGCGTTACCTTTCCTTTAAGAAAAAAATGAATCAGTAAACTAATAACGATGATTACATTCTAAGATATCGAGTAACAATCGTCATAGGAATGGGACCATCACTTTCAGTAAATTTAAACAAAAATAGTAAGTTGCTGTTAATTACTTTTCCCCAGTATACTAGTAGAGTTTCCAGTGCTATAAATAAGTATCCAAAAACCCTGCACGATCAATATGATTAGTTGAGAGTGACGAAATCAATATGCTTTTGTGTTTGGGGTTATTGTTGCACTAGAAAATCCCTGCGAAGAGTGTTAAAAGAGACATGGATTACTAATATATATGATTTGGCCCTAGTAGAGGTGGAGTGTCTCTAAGTAGTACTGAGTAATTGACATCAAAGTTGTTTTAATACATCAATGAGTAATATTAGTGCATCATTAGATTTATTAAGGCATCTATATGTATGGTTAATGCATCTGTTTATATGTTTATTTTCAGATGAAGATTTGGATATGGAAATGGTTGCCATTAGTTCTGAAGTCACATAAGCAAGCGTTTTTGCAGGCCAATAGAAAAGCATAGAAGTAGGTAACTAAATATCTTGAAATTGCATGTGTCCCGTGAGCTTCGTAAGTTTGCTTTTATATAAAGTTTTCTTTTTTAATTTTTTTTAGTATTGGTTTAAGTTATCATATTATCAGTTTTTAGTTTCTGGGTATAGTCAGCCTAGTGAGGATAAGTATTTATACTTTTATGGGGTGTTTAGATTAGCCTATTTGGCCGCTTATGAGCTTATTAGGAAACTAATACTGATTGTTTCGGCATATGAGAAGCCCATAAGCTGAAATAAGTGAGATTTTTCAGATTTAATAAACTCATTACCGATAAAATAAGCTAATCCAGACATAGAGTGTTTGCAATCACTTGACGGATTATTTGTGAGTGAAGGGTTTTGGATTCCTAATCTAAATCGTTTTCTGCTAATCCTGTTTCGATACAGTAAGTGAACAGTTACAAAGAAGGTATGCGCGTTCAGATTACTAAGCCAGGTGAACACCTGTGAAGATCAGCCCATGGAAATTAGCTCATTTAAATGCTGAAGAGGTCTCAAAAGCAGTTGTAGAGGCATGAAAAAGGTCCAAGATCTTACAACCGGTGTCAAGAAAAGAAGTCGGGAAGATGGACGATCTAACGGACTTGAATTTGATGGTTTAAAGTGTGTTATGTTGTGTACAAATGTTCAGTAAAATGCTTTTCTTTAAGACCTGGGGAATGACTATGTTGTATAGAACACATTGTATATCTAATTTGTTCAGTTAAAGGGTAAATCGAAATAGAAAATAATTCATCTTATGTGTATATGTGCAGGGGAAAAAAACTCACTCACTCACGTTGAATCTATAATGGGCTGTTTGACATTGTAGTATTAAAGAAAAATTGAAAGTTACAAAAACAGCCCTTGACAAATAAAAAAAGTAACAAAGAAGCCCCTTGAGTTGGGAAGGAAAAAAAGGAGGGGAAGAGAGGGAGATCTAATGGATTAGATCACTTCTCTCAATTTTCTCTTGAGATCAACTTTTTAAATGATCCGATTTCTATATATATATATATATATATATATATATATATATATATATATATATATATATATATATGATAAAGATCAAATAAAAAGACAAATATCCGTAAAAAGATAAAAGGATTTTTATTTTCAAAAAACGTTCTCGAAAAATTCCCAAAAAATTCCACAAGATCGGGTATGATGGTGCATGAAAGAGTTGTGAAAAACTTTTTTTTAAAAGTGGATAGTTTTTCTTAAAAAAAATTATGAAAAAATACGTTTGCGCATTAAATCGTTTTTTTGTGCATCAAAAATTGGTTTTTGCACCCAACTTCTTTTGACTTTTTACATCAAAATAACATTGCGCATCTAACTAAACCAAATTGAAAATTTTGTGCATCAAAATTTTTTTGCGCATCATAGGTTGAAATTTTTATTTGTTGCAAAGGATGTTGTAAAAATTAAAATATTTTTGCCAGTGTGTATTAGGAAACTTACTGTTCTCTTTATTTCGATTCCCTTTGTAATCAGGGGCCAGTCCATACGGGTGACCCTGTGGGGAGGGCTTTCTGATGTGTTGATTGAGAAGAAGGCGACGCATGTAGGCATGTGTCTTTGTTGTGGTGACTTCCACCTCTGCAAAACAATATAACAGTAAGTGGCTTATGGACTATTTACCTTTTGCATGTTCAACACTTTTCTTTTACAAATTTAACATTTAACATTACCTGCTAGATAAGCTCTATCTATCCAGCAGTTCATCCACCCAGCTCCTAGATTCCGTTGACATTCCTGCAATTAAAGAATTGAATTCAGACATTTGGTAAGAAACTAATTTTTATTATTGAATACATCCTAAAACCAACAAATTTTAACAAATCATTCAACTGTTTGTTAGCATCACTGATGCTTCAAAAGGAGCTTCGCGTGTAGACAGCTCTGAACCAAGAGAAGGATCTATCGAGAATCTGCTCATGTGGGCCCGAAATAAAAGGAATGATGTGTGTATTATTTTGCACCCGCCATCTCTATATTATCTTTATAGTGCATAACATTTATAAATCTTATTTATACACAGACTGTCGTTTTCATAATTAAGGCCAAGATTGATATGTTGCCATCAAACGAAATATTTTTACTTTTTGTGCTAAACTCCATTTGATATACCTCCAAGATGAACATACTGTGGCTTTGGACAATTGCTACATGAGATCAAATAGATATGTGTGTTAGTAATGCGAGATGACCATGAAAGCAATGATGGTTCTTTTGATTTCTCCATCCGACATTGTTACCAAATGTAATGTCTAATGTACAAGATAGTTCTATTAATGAACCAAACGTTCATTTGTATATACTATTTCATGTAATAGTTGGCAAGGATTGTTTTTTTTTTCGATTTCTCCATCAGACATGGTTACCAGATATAATGTCTCATGAACAAAATAAATATGTGAATGAACCAAATGTTGATATCTGTATATTGTTTCATGTGATAACCGTGTAACCAAACATCTAATTAATGAAACTCATCTCTATGTGATTTACTAATTTTCCTGTTGTATCCCCTTTTTTCATTCACTCATATAACCCTTTCATGTGATAAACGTGTAATCAAACATCTAATTAATGAAGCGTACTTTTGTATAATTCTCTAATTCTCCTGTAGTATCCCCTATTTTCATTCACTCATATAACCCTTTAAATAATTGATCGACTTAAAGTACATAAAGGGTCATCTAAATTCATGAACACGTGTGATTGATTCATTGTGAATACCTAATAAAACGTTTTTCAAAACTTGCGGAAATTACCCAAAGGTTAAGACGGTGTTGTTTTAAATCTATATCTGAATCTGAGAAAACAAATTGTTTCCATTTGTTGTCAACAAATCCGCTGGCACAAAATGTGTATTCAAAGTTGCAGAATCCATCGCATAACAATAGCTCAAATGATAAAGATATTGAAGATGGTTATGCTGCTTAATGCAATTACCAAGTTTGGCTAAAATTGACTTTATTATATACCTAATGAATTAAATAATGACTGTTAAATTATGTTTGTTATGAATTATATGAGTTTGAAACCCTCCTTCTATTTATATGTATTTATACCATCCACTACATATGTTTAATTTACACATACATTATTATTTTATACATAACAAGTGTTATATAAACTTATCTTATAAGGCTATTTATAAAACACGTTAATCCCTACTTTACTTTATAACAATTAAGAGTTTTTTACTTTCTCCATATGTTATATAGATGAACCATAATGAATTTGTGTGTTATTATTGGAAAAAAATCAGTCTCATTATTAAATCAATAATAAGAATAATAAAAACCTGGAGATACTTACCATACAAGCCTGTTCATTGTTCACTACACTTATTGCATCAGTTCAACACTAGAATCCCAAGAGATGCTTAAATATACATCTTGCTTCTATATCTTTCCAAACCTGCAAGGTTATGTGTTGCAAAATTGATACATATCCTCCAAATAATAAATGAATACAGGTACATCTTAATTTAATAAGTTACTATACCTTCCAATTATGTATATGTTTAAATCCATCTTTGTTTTTTCGTTACAGGGTCACAAAATGATCATGCTCAGGTTCCATCCCTGTCAGACATGTTGCACAAATCTTTCGTTATTGATTCGAAAACAATTATCAGTCAAAGTGGAATAACACAAAGCTATTGTGGTTTACGGCTAAATGAAATTGTCAAATCATTTACAGGTATACACCAGTTCCAAACATTCACTTGCGTTATTATAGTACAAAATTGTTGCAACAATTGATACCTGATTCGCATGTTCACCGTAATTTGTTAGGACAAACATCACGCTCAGTGGGCGATTTACCAGATATGACGGCGAATCAAATGGCTTCTGCTTCAAAAAAACCCTTTATGTATAAAAAAAGAAGATCAGCAGGTGTTTAATTAACCAAATTATATTTGGCAGACAATTGTTTCCGTAATAATGAATAATACCTTAATGTTATTCGTACAGGAACACTCTCTCAGCGTGCAGCTAAAGAAATCCCATGCGGAGCCGCACATGCATATGCAGGTAGTTTCATATTTTATAATTGATGCCTTATGTTATTTGATGGATAAAAATGTTGTTATTCCCAATTAAATTTACCTTTTTTTGCAAGGTGTTCCTGTTGTTTACCATAATATTGGCCATCCATCATTTGAGTGTCAAAATTGCAAAGCGATTATGTGGTATCAGGAGAGAAGCGATAAATCAAAGAGCGCTACAAACCCAACTTTTCCCATTTACTGTCAAGAGGGAAAACTTCTTTTTCCAAGATTTAATGAAGCGCCTTCACCTCTTAAAGAGATTATGGACTATAATAATCCTGCAAGTTTAAGATTCAAAGACCAGATCAGGGTATATAATGGCATGTTTTGTTACACATCTTTTGGAGCAAGAATAGACCATTCAATTAACACGGGCAGGGGTCCATATACCTTTAGAATAAATGGCCAAAGATATCATCGAATAGGTTCTCTTCTTCCAAAACAGGGCATTCAACCTAAATATGCACAGCTATACTTTTTTGACACTGGAAATGAAGTGAAAAACCGAATGAGAGCTTTTATAGACAAAGATGGGGGATATGTGGTGGATCCAAGTATAGTAGCAAGATTGATTAAAATGTTTGATCAATCAAATTCAATCACTAAGGCATTTCGAATGGCTCGGGATTGGTGTGAGAACCACAATTCAGCCACCTTTGAACTACGGCTGATAAGTGGACATAGTACATCTCGGCAATACAACGCACCAACCGTGGCCGAAATAGCAGCTCTAATTACTAATGACTTTGGTGATGGTATTCCTACAAGAGATATTATTGTAAGTAACAGGGATGAAGGTTTGAAACGTATTTCTAAGTTGCATTCAGAATACATGGCACTCCAATATCCATTGTTATTCCCATATGGGGAGGAAGGATTTCATGAAAAGATACCATATTACAACAACATGGATGTACGCAAGACCAAAAGGGCTTTTGTCACAATGAAAGAATACTATTCATATATCATACAACAGCGAAATAACCAAGGTACTACACTGCTTAGAGGCGGGCGATTATTCCAACAATACTTGGTGGATTCATATACGGCTGTTGAAGAACAGAGGCTAAAATGGACCAGGAAAAATCAAGATACGTTACGCGTTGATCTATATCATAATGTTTGTGACGCTGTAACAAGGGGGATACAAGTGCAGCAGGACTGGGAAAACGAATCGTTCTGCCAAGAAGTTTTATAGGCGGTCCAAGGTATATGATGCAAAACTACCAGGATGCAATGGCTATATGCCGGACGTATGGGAATCCAGACATGTTCATCACGTTCACTTCTAATCCAAAATGGCCCGAGATTGTAGAAATGCTAAAGCACATCCCGGGCCAAAAAGTCCATGACCGTCCAGAAGTGGCAACACGTGTGTTCAAGATTAAACTTACTGAATTGTTAAACAACCTTACAAAATATCATATTTTTGGCAAGTCACGAGAAGGTAAAAAAAATTAACCCATAATTTTAATTTGTTTACTCTTTTATATATACATTATGTATTATCTTATGTTTTTTTCCAATTATATTTCAGTTGTGTATGTCATAGAATTTCAAAAACGTGGACTGCCACATGCTCATATCCTACTATGGCTAGAAGAAGAATTGAAATGCAAAACCCCATCCCAGATAAATGATATAATTACAGCTGAGATACCATGTCGAATCAATTATCCGGATGGGTATAAAGTAGTAACTGAGTTTATGTTACATGGACCTTGCGGTAAAGATGATAAAAACGCCCCATGTACAATTGAGGGTAAGTGCTCAAAACATTTTCCTAAACCTTTTGTGGTTGAAACAATTGTTGATAATGATGGTTATGATATTTATTGCCGGAGGAATAATAAAGCTCACCATATAAAATGGAAATTCAAGTACGATAACAGATATGTGGTGCCTCACAACCGTTATCTCCTCATGAAATACCAGGCCCACATTAACGTG
The DNA here is from genome assembly GCA_910596185.1 of Chrysanthemum makinoi. Classification (NCBI taxonomy): domain Eukaryota; kingdom Viridiplantae; phylum Streptophyta; class Magnoliopsida; order Asterales; family Asteraceae; genus Chrysanthemum; species Chrysanthemum makinoi. Next base: position 312,372,874 of record OU343220.1, on the reverse strand, counting down.
GAATGGTGCAACAGATCCAAAGCAATTAAGTACTTATTCAAGTACTTAAATAAAGGCCCCGATAGAGCCACAATTGTTATACAAGAGAATGTTAAAATGATGGTGATTTAGCAAATGTACAAGTTTTGGAGGTGGACGAAATAAAGAACTATTTGAATTGTCGTTTCTTAGCTCCATGTGAGGCGGTGTGGCGTTTGTTTTCATATGACATACATTACTCATATCCGTCTGTTATGAAGCTGAATTACCACTTGCCGAATCAGCACGCAATCACACTACGTGACTCAGAAAGCTTACCCGCCCTAATTCAAAGGGAAGGTGTCGACATGAACATGTTCACTGATTGGTTTGAATTAAACAAGCGTGATACAGAAGCGAATCAATATACGTATCTTTGAGATACCTACACATTACTTGTGGCATGAGAAAGACAAACTGTGGAAAAAACGCAAATTGCAAAAATGCATCGGGCGGATTGTTTACTCGCACCCAGCGTCTGGAGACCGATATTATCTTAGAATGTTGTTGAACATTGCTAGAGGTCCTGATTCTTGGGAAAAACTCATGACTGTTCACGACAAACTATGTTCCACTTTCAAGGAAGCATGTTTTGAATATGGCCTTTTAAATGATGACACGGAATGGACACACGCTATATCAGAAGCAAGTGTATGGATGTTTGGAGCACAGTTACGTGACATATTCGTAACAATTTTAATCTTTTGCAATGTTAGCAGACCTTTAAAATTTTGGGAAGAAAATTGGAAGTTTCTATCAGAAGATCTTCTACACAAGAAAAGGAAAATGTTTAATTATCCTGACTTGGAGTTGACGGACGAGCAACTAAAGAACTATTGTTTGATAGAGATCCAAGAGTTGTTAAATAGAAATGGGAGATCTTTATCTGATTTCCAAGACCTACCAGTGCCTGACCCAAGGTTACTAACCAACATGGACAATCGTCTCATACGAGAAGTGTTGACTTATGATATGAAACAGAGTAAGATTGAACATCAGCAACTTCATTCATTGTTAAATCCCGAACAACGTTTAATCTATGAAGAGGTGATTGAATCTTTCCATGGTAAAAAAGGGAACTTTTACTTCGTCTACGGTCCAGGCGGAACTCGAAAGACGTTTTTATACAAGAGTATCATCTCAAGATTAACATCAGAACGCATGATAGTGCTCGCTGTTGCATCTTCAGGTACAAATTTATACTAAATTTTAAACAGTCAACTATTTTAAAATGGATAAAAATTTGTGACCGATTAACACTTTCAATTTGGGTAGGAATAGCTTCATTGTTACTACCAGGTGGGAGAACCGCGCATAGCCGTTTTGTTATACCGCTTGAATTATTAGAGAACAGTACATGCGGCATAAAACAAAATACACATATGGCTGAACTCATACAGGAAGTTAAACTTATTATATGGGATGAAGCTCCGATGACTCAAAAATATGCTTTTGAAGCATTGGATAAGACGCTCAAGGATATTTTAGGATATCATGATCCTGACAGTAGGAATCGAATATTTGGAGGAGTGACGGTCTTGCTTGGAGGTGACTTTCAACAAGTGCTGCCAGTTATACCAAAAGGAAGCAGGGCAGACATTGCTCAATCGTGCATAAACCAATCTGAACTATGGAAGCATTGCAATGTATTTAGACTTACAAGTAGCATGCGTGTCAACGAGTATACTGAGAATGGGGAGGTTGATACTCGAAAACAAGATTTCAATAGATGGGTTTTGGCTGTGGGGGATGGAAACGTGCCGGAAAAATGCAAAGAAGGGGAGGACGACCCAAGTTGGATTGACATTCCTGAAATATTCCTAATTAAATCGTGGGATTGTCCAATAAAATAGATTGTCCAATAAAAAATTCTATTGACAAAATTTTTTGAAAATATGACGTTTGACATATAAAATTTGTCAAACGTCATATTTTCATTCAGAACCAAGTTCATTCAGAGTTACTAAATCATTCAGCATTTTGAATCATTCAGTACTAAATCATTATTTTTTATCAAACAGCCCCTACATGTTTAAACAGTTATCAGGGGAATCTGTTACATACAACAGCGCAGATGAGATTTGCAAGGCATCTACAGACAGCCTAGAACAGCACGAACACTATCCGATTGAATTTCTTAATTCCTTAAATTTCCCCGGGATGCCCCCACATGCTCTTCACTTAAAAAAGGAATTACCAATTATGCTATTGCAAAACATCAATCCAAGCAAAGGGCTGTGTAATGGAACAAGGTTGCTCATCACAGATCCAGGCCAGTTTGTTATTCACGCTAAGGTGCTGACAGGTTCAAATATAGGGGATAACGTTATTATACACAGGATTATACTGACATCAACACAATCCAAGTGGCCATTTATTCTAAAACGGCGACAATTCCCTGTAAGACCATGTTATGCAATGACAATTAACAAAAGTCAGGGTCAATCACTTAATTATGTTGGCCTCTATTGGCCTTCTCCCGTATTCAGCCATGGTCAGCTTTATGTGGCGCTATCTAGAGTTACCAGTCCTGACGGCCTTAAGATACTAATGGTTGAAGACAAGGACCCAGAGCTTAAGAATTGCACGCGTAACATTGTTTCCAAAGAAACATTCAGCAACCTAACGTAGGACATATATGTGATGTTCAAGCAACAGTTATTTATTATTACTTGGTTATTTGCCACAAACACTCATAATGTGCATGATATTGTTCCAACTCTTAACATGTATTCATAGTGCACCACGGTTACTCTATAATCAAATAACCACAAACTGTAGTAGGCACGACTTAACTATAAACCTTACAACAACAAAAATTTACTATGATACACTCAGACTCAGAAGTCAAAGACACCAAACTATAGACAGAAAGCCAACCACCTTAAAACACAAATAACCACCAATAATCCAACACCAACTTCTCGATCCCTTAACCTACCCATCGCCAGAAACTAAGACAATAGCTAAACAACAACAATTAAGGAATTAAACAGAACACACACCCAAGATTAACAAGACTCAGCCGAGAGAATTGGGTGTGACCAGAGCAGGTATTCACACCTCTCAAGGAGGCAGATCAAGAAGTTAGTCACACCGTTTGCACCCTCTCGACCAAAGAAAAGTTAGTCTTAAAGGAAAGAACATAATAAACTTGCAGTGCTATAAAGATGACTGCGGAAACGAGTCACAACACTCTTAATTAAGAGATATTGATTAAAGAAGGTCCCAAAATGAACAGCCTCCGATCTGAACAGGGTCTCAACACAAGCACCCTTAATCACAACAACAATCCAAAGTATGCCTTACCCCATAACAGACCATCTCAGCGTACAATCCGCACTTTCTTCTACCAATAATCAACAATGCCAACAAAATCCCAAAATCAACAATCCAAAGCCACGAAGACTCATACCAATAATCCAACACCAACTTCTCAATCCCTTAACCTACCCATCGCCATAAACTAAGACAATAGCTAAACAACAACAATTAAGGGATTAAACAGAACACACACCCAAGATTAACAAGACTCGGCCAAGAGAATTGGGTGTGACCAGAGCAGGTATTCACACCTCTCAAGGAGGCAGATCAAGAAGTTAGTCACACCGTTTGCACCCTCTCGACCAAAGAAAAGTTAAACTTAAAGGAAAGAACATAAACTTACAGTGCTATAAAGATGACTGCGGAAACGAGTCACAACACTCTTAATTAAGATATATTGATTAAAGAAGGTCCCAAAATGAACAGCCTCCAATCTGAACAGGGTCTCAACACAAGCACCCTTAATCACAACAACAATCCAAAGTATGCCTTACCCCATAACAGACCATCTCAGCGTACAATCCGCACTTTCTTCTACCAATAATCAACAATGCCAACAAAATCCCAAAATCAACAATCCAAAGCCACGAACACTCATAATGTGCATGATATTGTTCCAACTCTTAACATGTATTCATAGTGCACCACAGTTACTCTATAATCAAATAACCACAAACTGTAGTTGCCACGACTTAACTATAAACCTTAAAACAAAAAAAAATTACTATGATACACTCAGACTCAGAAGTCAAAGACACCAAACTATAGACAGAAAACCAACCACCTTCAAACACAAATAACCACCAATAATCCAACACCAACTTCTCAATCCCTTAACCTACTCATCGCCAGAAACTAAGACAATAGCTACACAACAACAATTAAGGGATTAAACAGAACACACACCCAAGATTAACAAGACTCGGCCGAGAGAATTGGGTGTGACCAGAGCAGGTATTCACACATCTTAAGGAGGCAGATCAAGAAGTTAGTCACACCGTTTGCACCCTCTCGACCAAAGAAAAGTTAATCTTAAAGGAAAGAACATAAACTTACAGTGCTATAAAGATGACTACGGAAACGAGTCACAACACTCTTAATTAAGAGATATTGATTAAAGAAGGTCCCAAAATGAACAGCCTATGATCTGAACAGGGTCTCAACACAAGCACCCTTAATCACCAATAACCCATCTAACCTGCATAACGATGCCACCAATAACTAAAATCTTTAACCATGTGCGTATAGTATTGAAATTAAGTAGAATAATGTAAAAAAGAAACACACAATATGCACTCGGTCACATATAAATGGATTACATATATCGCATTTAACAACATAACCAGATAAGTAAAATTGCCATTCAATATGACTAAAACATATACCCAAATTACCATTATCTTGCCACTCGATATCACTGAAACATATACCGGTTTTAAGTTTCAGTTTTTTCCTGTATATTACAATTAAAATTGTCACATAAGGAGCTTAAAATCAAGTAAACAAATATTCTAATAACCAAAACTTAACTATAAACCTTAAAACGACCAAAATTTAGCCTGAGAAAGTCATACTCATTCTTAACACAGAATTGGACTTTCAGAATATCAATTGTAAATGGTTTTGAACATTATTAGATTCAATAAAAACAACAATCCAAAGTATGCCTTACCCCATAACAGCCCATCTCAGCGTACAATCCGCACTTTCTTCTACCAATAATCAACAATGCCAACAAAATCCCAAAATCAACAATAAACCAACTTTAGCTCAAAATTATTTAACCTGCAAGGAGTGTAATTATTAATTAGATATAAGCATAAAAAAATTCCTGTTTTTGTTTCAAGACATCATCATCATCCTAAACACTATCTATAAGAAACTTCAATCTCTTACAAATTTAGACCGGTAAGTAACACATATGCTTATTTGTTCAATTGAATAGAAACAAAAATAATCCGATATCATTTCTAAATCAATAAACATCATAAAGCAACTAACACTCAATAAATTAAGACATTTAAAAATGCACGCTTTAATTTGATCATAATAAAATCGAATACCTGAAATATTGGAATCAATCGACAGATAATCAGATCCTTTATCATAACCCTCAAAAGAATTATATTGATTACTATTTATCTTGATCAATTTTGCCTTCGATTAAAAACCCTAAATATGTTATTTAGGTATTACTGCGTCTTTTTACCAAGTGTGAGAGAGAGGTGTGAGAGAAAAAGTCAAACGGGTGATACTTTAACCTTTTTAATATATAAAAAAAATAATAATAATGTAAATACTTAAACATAATCTATGATTAAAACTTAAACATACCTGATCATTGATCAGTTTCTTCCATTGAAAAAGTTATAAAACCAGCTACATATCCACCATTCATATAAACCATACATTAAACCAACTACATACATCAAAAGACAAAAGAAAATCTCCAACAGGTCCTAATCTTCATCATCAGAACTTTCAGCTTCTTCCAGCTTCTCCAAAAGCTCCTCCTTCTCCTCCAAGCTTTAACGACACAACACAAGCAGTTGAGCCAACAGATCAAGTTTCCTGCGATCCTTCAACTGTATTTCAAGGATAGCATCATGACCAGTTGCTGCCACAACATTGAAACGAGAATAATTGCTAGATGCCTCATTGATTGTTTGCTCCTTTTTGTTAATCACTGCCCTTAACTGACTGCTCTCCTCCCCGATACGAGCAATGAAACCTTCCTCCTCTGCTTTATCGTGAGTTATTAGCAGCCTGAAAGCATCAACAACCTTTCCAGTTTCAGTGAGAGATTTCAATTCATCGAGGTTTGGTGTGGCTGACATTCTGATTTTAGGGTTAAGGTGGATAGAGTTGTGTGTTAAAATTAGGGTTAGATGTAATTGCTCTTGGATTTACAACGTATAAGTATATATATACACACAAAATTGTGTGGTCATAATAATTAAGGTTCGTAGATAAGAATTTGCAAAGAAAACAACGCAAAAACAATAATTAAGGTTCGTAAATAAGAATTTGCAAAGAAAACAACACAAAGACACTGTAGAGGCATTGGAACATTTAATTTGGGTGTTACTGGAGACTTTGAAGTTTCCATGCATAAATGGGGAATGCAGTATTTAGGAAGATGTCCAACATTGCAATATAACACCCTCAATTATACATTTGATATAAAACAAACCCTACATACACAATGCATTACAATTAACATCCTAAGCTTAAAAGACATGCTTATAATTTATAAAGCTTCGTTAATTAAAAATTTCATAATCATAAAAACAAGCAAAACACTGAAAATTTAAATACCATCAAAGATATTTAAATCAAAGTTACTAATTAAACTCATTCATTTTTTTAGCATTTGACTCTTCCTCACGAACACCGTCTTTAGCTTCCTTAAACAAATTAACTAACTTTTCAAGCAATACACGATGCCTCTCTTGAGTCTTTCTCAAAGCATCAATCGAATCTAAAGCTACACCACGATGACCTAACGCTTCCATGTTCAAAATCATCGTGTTGTTTTTTGCCATTACACGCCTCAAATAATGACAACAATCAAAAAGCAACTTTGATAATGCATCATCTTCACATGCCTGTTGCACAAACCACAAACGCATACAATCATGCAATTTAGATGATCCTGAAATATTCATCAAATTCTCTAACAACTCAAAATTTGCCATTGAAGAGTACAAATAGTTATATAATTCTAAATAACAAAAGTCACAAATAAATAAGAAACAAAACACTTATGTAACTTACTCAAATTAAAATACTACATATGAAAAGACTATGTTAATAAAAACTTTTAATGAAAATAAAATAATATAAATACAAAAGTAATTATAACATTATTAGGCATCTAAATACAGATTCCACAAAAATAATCTATAATACTTAAAGCCAATAATATAAACTAAAGTAATAATAACATTATTAGCCATCTAAATAATAAATACAATGCAACTTCTCTAATAGGTATCTAAATACCATCATATACAACATTAGGGATAAAAACATTACCCCTCAACCACTAGACCGTGCATTGCACGGGTTGAGGGTAGCCTCGTATATATATATATATTTATATATATATATATATATATATATATATATATATATATATATATATGTTTACTATATTTTTAGGTTGTCGTTAAAGCTCGCGACTTCTCGATATACTTTTATATATATAAATACTTATATATATACTTTTTATATATATATATATATATATATATATATATATATATACTTTATATATATCGTCGTAATCCATCACTTATCATTTCGGTGAGTTCATAGCCCCAACTTTTATTTAACTGTTTTATAAACTCCTTGAGGGAGATACATGCTAAAACTATTTTTACTATGGACAATAATTTACAAATTGTATGCTTATCCTGAATGTATTATTGTTAGTGCTTAAGTACTTTAATGCCTTAAGTCCCCCATGTCATGGGCCCTTAATCACTTGTGTGTGAGCGCGAATATTATGGATAGGCCTATCTAGATTGAAGAATAACATTTGTGTTAGCCGGATAGATAACCAAACACACTATATATGAAATACTAGGTATATGGCAAGTACCTACATATGACCATTATTATTCTATATATCATTATTAATAGTCACATTCAGTTTGGAATGTCATGAGCTTAGAGTAATAATAACTATTTGAATAATAATTGAACTCCTAGCAATTATTACTTATCTCTCAAAAATTTATTGTCCATTACTATAACCCTATTAATTCACTCAACTATTGTGTTGACTTTTTAGCATGTTTTATCTCAGGTCTTCAAAGTACAAGCTGGCATGTGAAGGCGCACGAAAATCATTTTAAAGACGATGTATATTATATCATTCAAAAAAGTTTTTAAACTTTTATGTTGCATGTACTACTAATGTACACTAGAATTTGTAGGACTTCTTTTGTAATAAACTCTGATATTTTGTATAAATCGAATGATAATTTATTTCAAAACGTTTTATTTAGAGTCGTTTTTTGTTACCTGTATTGTGTGCTATTAAGTATTACCCCATTGACAGTATCTTCCGCTACGATAATTATTGAGGTTTTACAGATTGAGGTTAGGACACCTTAGTCGTGAACCCATATGCATAATGGTGACTGCAGTCCACAAAGATCAACATGGAGTCATGGGCGGAGCTATTAAGGGACCGGGACCCTAGGCCTAAGCCTGTTAGTGTATTTTTTTCGCGATTTCATGTGTATTTTCGGAAAAAAAAAATTATTTCGGCCCTTTCATTTAATGTATTTCCTGGAAAAAAAATTGTTTCGATCCTCTCACGAAAACTTTTCTAGCTCCGTCATTGCATGGAGTCACGAGGAAGGCTTGGACCACACAATCTTTCTCATAAAACATGCACCATGAACTTGACATGTTAAATAATCTAGTTGTTTATGAAAGAAAATTGACTATTAGATGTGATGCATGAAACCACGAATATCACTTGGGCTGGTTTTTATTTCGTAGTCCATGATTAAGGATATCTTTTAATTTCATAAGGTGATTGGCCCAAATTAAAAAACGATTATATCTGGATACCTAGAGAAACCCAAAAACATAAGGTGATTGGACTTCGGACCTTATAAAACTTCCATACACAAGAAGTAAAAATGAAAACAACAAAAACAAGATTATTATTTTTAAAGTTTTATACGGATAAAACTTCAAAATTGATATTTCAAGCAAAGTAGAGGTTATTTATAACACCACAACAAAACTTCAATTTACTCGTGTAAATATACTCGTCACTTAAAATGTTAAGGGTTTGGATTTAAATACTAATGCCACAACTTGCTAGTGCTAAAGCAAATGAGATGTGAAGAATGACACTAGGCATACAATATCAGTATAAGAGGAATTTTCAAATGCTTACTCTTATTTTGGTGCTTACCAAGGGATAAATCCCTACCATCCATCTAGTTTGATCTAATGGTGAGGATAAACCTAAGATTTAATATGGAAACCTAAGTCCATGTTTTTTTTCTCCTTTTTCTTTGTCTTTCTTAATTATTATTATTTTTTTTTTTTTGATTCACTTTTTTATTTGAAATTCATTATTTTTTTATTATTATTTTTTTTTGTTCACGTTTTTTTTATTATTCTTTTTTTAATTTTAAATTCAATTTTTTTATTCTAAGTTTTTTTTTTCGCTTTCATACGTTTTCATCTGTATTCATACGTTTTCGTCTGTTTTTATACGTTTTCGTCCGTGTTCATATGTTTTCGTCTATTTTTTTACGTTTTCGTCTAATTTCAGACGTTTTCGTCTGTTTTCATCCGTTTTAAATGCGTTTACATCCGTTTTCGGCGTTTTCGAAATCGTTTTCGGCGTTTTAAGCACGTATATATCGTTTTATACGTTTTTCAAGCGTTTTTGTCGTTTTCATACGTTTTCATCCGTTTTACGTTTTCGTCCATTTTTTAACAATTTCTTACGTTTGAGGCGTTTTCGTCCGTTTTTATCGTTTTGTCCGTTTTCATACGTTTTTGTTGTTTTCTTACGTTTTCACTGTTTACATCCGTTTTCATACATTTTAGTCGTTTTCTTACGGTTTCGTCCATTTTCTTACGTTTTTGTTCGTTTTCATACGTTTTCATCCGTCTTCTTTCATTTTCGTCTATTTTCATACGTTTTCATACGTGTTTTTATGCTTTCATGTGTTTTGGTTGTTCTCTTACGTTTTAGTTCATTTTCTTCGTTTTCGCGCCATTTTCATACGTTTTTATCTGTTTTTTTAGGATTTCATGTATTTTCGTCCGTTTTTAGACGTTTTTGTCTGTATTTTTACGTTTTCATGTATTTTCGTCCATTTTTATTCGTTTTCAGACGTTTTCATACGTTGTCATCCATTTTTTTACATTTTCGTTTCGTCCATTGTTAGACGTTTTCGTATGTGTTTAGACGTTTTCGCCCGTTTTTATACGTTTTCATACGTTTTCATCCGTTTTTATACATTTTTGTCCGTTTTCATACGTTTTTATACGCTTTTCATTCGAGTTTATATGTTTTTGTCTGTTTTCAGACGTTTTCATTTTGATATTTGTAAGTGACATTTATTTATCTCTTGTGATATAACATTGTAAGGAAGATGAAAAGTATTACATTCGTCATCATGTATGTGTTATCAGTTGTGATACTCAACTAATAATGTGATTGTTGTGTTTTTGAAAATATTTAGGAAGATTTTTGTGTTTTATGATATTATGAAATATTAGAAAAGTTGTTCAACTGAAAAAAGAGATGTTATGATACTTTTGTTAGACTTGTGGTTGATTTTTCTATTTAATGGATACATTGTGCATGTTTCAATTAGTTTTATAGCGGATTTGAAAATATCTATGGTTGAATCAACAAACTAAATAAGCTATGGTTGAAGATAGCACACATCTTTATAAAAAAAACTGAGGAAGCTCAAACACACGTGATATCACAGGTGATATCACCTCACTTGTGATATCACACGTGATAACACCGGTGATATCACCTGTGATATCATGTGTGATATTACTGATGATAGCATGTGCGATATCATAGTTTATATCGCTTGTGATATCACCTGTGATATCATGTGATATCACCTGTGATATCATGTGTGATATCACAGGTGTTTGAGCCTACTCGGTTTGTCTATAAAGATGTGTGCTTTCTTCAACCATAGCTTCTGTAGTTTGCTGATTCAACCATATATATTTTTAAATCCCGCTATAAAACCTATCGAAACATGCACAGTGTATCCATTAAATAGAAAAATTCACCACAAGTCTAACAAAAGTTTAATAACATCTCTTGTTTTCAGTTAAACACCTTTTCTAATATTTCATATTATCATAAAACACAAAAATCTTCCTAAATATTTTCTAAAACACAAATAAGAAAATGAACAGAATAATCACAGTAATATAATAAGTGATGTTTATTATCATTTCTCTCATATATACTTGGTAAAATACAAAATTCTTATCACATTTGGTATGAATTTAATATTTCACATTCTTAGTTGAGTATCACAACTAATAACTTATACATGATGAAGAGTATAATACTCTTCATCTTTCTTACAGTGTTATATCACAAGAGATAAATAAGTGTCACTTAAAAATATTAAAATGAATAAAAAGGAAGCAAGCTATGAAAATAAAGACTTGACATATTCTCAAAATCAACAAGTGTTGCATTAAATTAGCATTTTTTTTTAATAAAATAAGAATTCACCTAAAGAGACTTTAACCCTTTTATTTATACTAAGAGTGTAATATTACAAATGATAGATAACATTGGTTGCATTAAAAAATATGCGCTTGTCAATTGCGATGAAAGGCACAAAATCTATCTTGTAACTAAAAATTATAAAAATATTAGAAAACACATAGGTGATAATATATAAAAATATACAGAGCAATAAAATATCTCAGGTGATATTAAAGGTTTAAAAAATATACTTGTTTGTTTATGAAATATCACAAGTGATATTAGACATTAACTTTTTTCTTAATAAAATATCACAATTGATATTAGACATATAATATAATAAAGTTTAATAATAAGCATAAAAACGTAGGAAAATAGACGAAAACGTATAAAAAAATTGCAAAAAACGGATAAAACCATATGAAAAAGGACAAAAACGTATAAAAACGAATGAAAAGCGTGTACGCATGAAACGGAAAAATGGTGCGAAAACGAGCGAAAACATATAAAAACGCATGAAAATGGACGAAAAGTATGAAAACCGAGAAAACGTTTGAAAACAGACGAAAGCGTCTAAAAATGCGAAAACGTAAAAAACGGACGAAAGTGTATATAAACCTATGAAAACCGTTGAAGACGTTAGAAAACAGACAATAACGTAAGAAAACAGAAAAGCGTATTAAAACGACGAAATCGTAAGGAAACGACAAAAGGGTATGAAAACGGACAAAACGTAAGAAAACGGGCAAAAGCGTATGAAAACGTAAGTAAACGAACGAAAACATAGGAAAGCGAAAGCGTAAGAAAAGCGGTAGCGTAAGAAAGCGTATGAAAACGGACAAGCGTAAGAAAAAGGGCGAAAAGGGTATGAAAACGGACGAAAACGTAAGAAAACGGACAAAAACGTAAGAAAACGAAGAAAACGTAAGAAAACATATGAAAGCGTAAGAAAACGAGAAAACGTGAGAAGCAGGACAAAAACGTATGAAAACTAACGAAAATGTAAGAAAGCGGACAACGTATGAAGCGGATGAAAACGTAAGAAAAGCGGATGAAAACGTATGTGAGCGGACGAAAAAGTATGAAAGCGGACAAAAACATAAAAAGCGGGGAAGCGTAAGAAAACAGACGAAAACGTAACAAGGCTGATGAAAATGGCGAAAAGCGTAAGAAAACGGACGTATGAAAGCGGACGAAAAAGTAAGAAAACAGACAAAACGTAAGAAAAGCGGACGAAAACGTATGAAAACGGACGAAAAGTAAGAAAACAGACAAAAATGTAAGAAAAAGTACGAAAACGTATGAAAACGGACGAAAATGTAAGAAAACGTATGAAAGCGAAAACGCATATAAAAGCGGAAAAAAACGGACAAAAAACGTAAGAAAACGTATGAAAATTACCAAAAAAAAAGAAAAAAAAAAGAAGTAAAAAAAAGGAAAAAAAAACGTGAAATTGAAAAAAAAAATGATTAAAAAAATGACAAATAATGATAAAATAAAGATAAAGAGACAAGAAAAAGACAAGAAAAAAACATGGACTTAGGTTTAGACATATTAAATCTTAGGTTAATCATCACCATTAGATCAAAATAGATGGAAGGTGTGGATTTATCTCTTAGTATGCAAGGATTTTTGAGTATGCAAAATAAAGTGCCTCATCAGTATATAGTTTCAAGACAATTTGCCTAATAACGAATTATTATACCATCAACCTTTAATTGATCTGATCTGTTCCGACGGATAGACATTCTTTTCTTTTGAACGGCTGATAATATATAAAAAAGGAGACTTCTAGCAAGGAGCTAGAAGCTCAAACTAAAACACCGAGTCAATAAACAAACTACATACAAGGAGAACACTCGAGCGCTTTAACTGCGAGGATAACAAAATGGATGAAAAAACTCTTGTCAAGAACAAGAGAAAAACCCCACCCACGGAGGCCGAGCCACCGGTTTTCACTCCGAAGGTGCTTTTGATGTCATCCCAAACAAGCCTCGATAAAGATAAAAGAAAGCCTAAAAAAAAATGAAAAACAAACCACTCGATGTAAAGTTATCTAACATGGATTTAGTTGGATGTATAATATAGCATTAGTCCCTTTTACTTTTCCCTTTTTCAGAAAATTATAAATTAGTATTTCTTTTAAAATAATTAATTAATGTACTAAATTTGGTTTTGCTTGTTTGTTTTCCTAGTGGTACATTATAAGTTAATTAATTATATATTGTATTTCTTTTGAATATTAGGAAAACAAACAAGCAAAACCAAATTTAGTACTCCCTCCGTCTCAAAATTATTGTCAATAGACAAGAAGCACATAGTTTAATAAAAGTGGGACCCTTACAAATTTCAACCACTCAAATAGAATATTCCTTCATTAAATTCTCTTTTTATTACCTAAAATAGAAAGTGGACAATTATTTTGAGACACCCGAAAAAGGAAATATGGACAATTATTTCGAGACGGAGGGAGTACAATACTAAATCAATTATGTATTGTATTTCTTTTGAATATTATAACCAAACTTTGATAAAGAGTTGTTTCTATTGAGTTTTCTAGTGGGTGATATATTTATGTTGTTTTGGTGGTGTTTTTGTTTTTATGTTAATTGGATCTTTAATTGTTGAGTACTCACTTTTGGTTTGTTTAAGTTAACCAATATTTTCAAGTCTTATGGTACGATTTAATAATGATTCATCGAGCAAAAGGTTAAGAATCTTTACCGTTGTATCTTTTGAACGAGATGGCTTTTGAATACATTGTTATGTATATCACTCGTGATCAATAGCTTTATTGAATCGTTTAAACGTTAGTAATGTATGAGGTCGTGCTTTTTATAATGATAGTTAACTTCTTAGAAGTTTTTCAATCGTGATTATGATTCAAAGATGCACGTAATATACAAATGCATACATACACGCGCGTTTAATTGTGGTCATTTGGTTCATGGTTTTGTTTGGAAAGCCGAAAGCAAAAGCAACGAGACTAGTTTACTTTTGAGAAAAGATGAATCTGGTAAAGTTTAGACCATCTTTGGAAAGCAACCAAACACAAGTTTGTAACAAGTAAACAAGGTACACATGGTTAACTTTTGTTTATTTAATCAGACTTTAGTTAATGACTTCATAATTAACATGTTAAATATTGGTTTAAGTTGTCAACAGCTCTGCCTGCACCCTCCAACAAGGAATTCATGTTCCCATGAGTCATGACTTTCAAATTTAGGCTGTTTTGCTTTTTTACCTTTTTGATACACACCTTCTCATAATTACCACAAGTCACAACCATCTTTTGCCTAAATAAAATGTTTTAAATGTTGCATAGGAAAGTGTCGAATATCTATACTACATATAATAGAAAAACGGTCAAAGGTGAAAAGTTGAAAAGTTGAATTGTTGAAATTAGTCAAATGAGAAAGAAATGCATAATGTAATTAATACTCTTATTAAAACACCCTATTACATAAAAGTACAATAATTTATTCACATTGTACAACCAATTAAAAGCATATCTACCAAATTAAAAACAGCCAATTAAAACACCTCTTACTAAAAAGTACAATACTCTTATTATACACATTATATAAATTAATAAAACAAAAAAAATTTCATACAAGCTACCGGACCGGACCAACATGTTCAACCGGGAACCGGTGTAGCCACCGGTTCGGCTAAACAATTAAAGCCATCCGAAAACGAACCAGAGAGGACCCGTTGAAACCAATACAAACTGGTGAATCAGGTCTTATCGAGATATATTTATGCGGCTAATCGTCACAGGGTACCCGCCGCCAAAGCGCGCGAGTACCCTGCTATATATACTATATATAGCAGGGTATCCCGCGCGTTGCAGCGGCGGGTTCCATGCAATTAAAATATTCAACGATTTTTTTCAGTTCTATATTTTACTATACAATAGATATATGAAAGGCGACAATTTAAGTTTTTAATAATTTTACGCAATAACAATATTTTGTATATAAAAACTGTAGATTATCCACATGATGTTTTGACAATATTGAGTTGGTAAGTGCAGGTTAAAGTAGTTTACAATGGCTCGTAGTCGTAAGCTATCATTAAATAATAACATCATAGCGAATTTCAAAAATCACTTTCATTATACTAAGAAATTTAGTTCTCTAAAAACAATGTTTGTTATATTTGTCCCACTTAGATGGATAATACAAGTAAAATATTACTTATAAAGATAAAGAAAAACTAAATATTCAAAAAGTTATGTGGGTTATTTTAAAGAGTATAAATATTATTATACAAATATATATAATAAATATTAAATATATAATTAACACTTAGCACTTTGCATCATTTGCTTTGAAAAAATTATCAAATTTTTATAAAACAAAGTTTTTAGTTTTTAAGGTAAGTTTTATCAACAAAATTCTAAAAGATGTATATGTTGGTTCTCGAGATACTCTTGCGATTTAAAAATATTTTTTGAACATTGCAATTTATTATGCATTTTGAAACTCTATTGATTTAATAATATCATTTTCGGACGATTTTTATGGGCTAGCCGAACCGGTGGTGACTCCGGTTCCCGATTAAACCCGTTGGTCCGGTACATTTTTTAAAACATATGTACCATCAACTTGTTTACATATAAATTGTATGAAGCTTTGTGTGTTTAATTAGTTTGTACAATATGTATAATAACAAGTACTTTTCATGTTATGGGTGTTTTAAAAATAACATTTATTACGTAATTATGGTTTTAGACGTTTTTTTTTTTCTTATATTAAATTACTTTGTATTTTATTAATTATTTTTTTAAAACATGTCTACAAAAAGTGCTTTAAAGTGTTGCAACCAATGCTATTATAGATGTACTTAATAAAATTTGCCATTATAAGCAAGTGTTGAATCTTAATTTTTTTAAGCCTTCCATTTTAAAAATGTCCCAATTGCTTTATAATATAGTATAGATAAAGGAAAAACCAAAAAGTAAAAAGTTAAAAGTTGAAATGTTTAAGACTTCAAAAGGAAACTATTAATACACATCGAAAACCGGGTTGACCCGGGACGCTTCAATTTGACTTGTTTTCGACCCAACCTGTTGGGTTGAATCGGTTTAAATCGAATTGTTTTTTTTAGCGGAACGGTTCAACCGGTTGAACCAGCCGGGTCGAACCAGGTTTCAAATTTGACAAAATTATATGAGAAATGATGAAGAGTAATTGTAGTTTTTTTGTTGTTTATTTTGTTTTGACACATGTACGTTGTCATTTGTATAATGTTATTTTGAAAAATGTTGGTCTTGCACCATTTAAATGATTAACATATATGAATCGTCTTATAAAAGTTAATATATATTGTATAGCCATTTGTCCGGTAAATCAATAATGTTATGTAAGTTTATTAGAATCACAAAAATTAAATAGTATTGTTATCTTTAGCGATAACTATTGTACCCCAAACAAATAACTTTGAACAATGTTTAAATATCTATGCAAATTGATAGTACAAGACAATCTTATTATGGTGATATTAAATTTGTAAGGTTACAAGTTTAAAAGCCACACACCAAATAATAATAGCTACACATGTAAAAAAAAATAGTAATCACTGCCTAAATTACTGACAAAACAAGAAAAGACGGTCACACACGTTGGCTATACCTCTAAACTACAATATAATATTGCCAACTTCATAATATTGTTGCTTTTTATAATGCTTGAATCTGTTATTACTAAAATCTTAATAACTTAAAAGTTGAAACAATCCTATTAGAAATATACTCCCACGCTTAGATCGACTCCACATAATTTTCTTGAAAACTGTATATTTCTGATTCTATGCAACCACACATCAGAATTATAGTTATTCGAAAATGATTCTTTGACGCTACAAATACAGTTTGTTGAAAGAAACTTATGGGTCGTCGAAATTTTGCAGAAAACTAGACACCGTTGCCGCTAGGCGCGGGCACTCGTCTAGTCCTAAATAATGACATTTTACACCAAAATTATCAAACTTTGAGCAGTGTCGAATCGAATATCGAACTAGTATCATATCATCGATACGAGATTCATCTTTAACGTGCATGTTTATTTTAATTAAAAAAAGTCTTATCGTTACGAGAAATTAAACCCGTCAATATAAAAAAATAAATGGTGCTTACAACTTCCTAATAGAGAGAAGTACTCATATTTGATCTCAAAGTTTCACCTTTGCAAATAAAAGATATCTGGCAGTGACTTCAAAGTTTAAGATATTTATATATTTTCAACATCTAAGTATGATAATGCATGTAACTATAGAACCCTAGTCATAAGAAAAATAAAGAGAGAATAAAATAAACAAACAAAACCAAAAGCGAGATAACTTAACATGAAAGGATGTTTGATATGAGTCATTTTCCTTCACTTTTCGAGTCTTTAAATACACCTCCATTCCATACTTCATTTCTTCAAACAATTCCCTCTCATTAACTTTCATATCTCTCTACTACAAAGACTTGACACACTTACAAAAAAAAATGGAACAAAATCTACCAGTTTTCACAAAGAAAGTAATGAAATTTGTACGAGTCTTGTACTTCATGCTACGCAAAGGCATATCCAAGAGCAAGTTACTATTCGATCTCAATCGTATGATGAAGCGTGGCAAAATCGCAAGTAAATCCTTACACAACCTTATGTTCCACAACCATCACCACCATAACAACAATTGGGCTACTAATTTCGCGACAAATGTGTCTCCACAACCCGGTGAATACGAGTTTAGCTGTAGTAATAGTCCTACGAATAATCATCCATTCTCTTTATTCCACAAGAAGCATCATTCCAACTATCGAAAAAACGAGGATCTTGACATGATGGCTGTCAATGCTGCGGTTTTAAATGCTATGGAAATGATTCACAGTGAAAATGCATCACCAGCGCTTCGGGGTTTGGGAGGAGTCCAATGGTTAGGCAACTGAGGGTTACTGACTCTCCGTTTCCATTGAGTAGCGTGAACGAGGACAGTCACGTCGTAGATGAGGCGGCCGAGCAGTTTATAAACCGATTCTACAATGATTTACGACGGCAGAAGCAATGTTGAATTTGAAGTTTATATATGTAATAAGAGTGTTCCAAACTTGTAAATTGCATAACATTTGATTAGTTTGTTTAGTACGTGTGTATAGAATGATTGTTTCCCGTTTAAGAAAATAAACAGATATAGACGTTGCGTTACATCGTGTTATTATGATCATTTTTCTACACTGTCATTGGTGGTTTTGCAACATGAAATATAAAATTTACTATTCAATCTTATTGGTAACTGTCTTTGTTATCTAGTTTTCTTTTAAGCAAAAAGTTTTTATTTTTTATTTTTATTTTTTTTTATTTTTTAACAAAGCAAAAAGTTTGTTTACTTTAATTTAATTTGATCTACTATAACATAACAAAAGATATTGAATTTGATCAGTGTGGAAGTTTTTTTTAAAAAGTTTTCTCGATAAAGGTATTGCTTCAAAAAAACGTTTAAATGCATCAGTTGTGAGTGAAATATCACATCTCATCGTATTACATAAGCGAAAACAAACGCATCTTATGTGCTTCAAACCGTACATGTAACAAGAATGACATCCAGACTTATGAGCCTACTATAAAACGACCACTGACGACAAGATTGCATTTGACTCACAATGACACAAAAATAACCATATCGTTTAACTTGGCCTCGAAGAGTTATATCAAACACATTATTAAATGCCAGTTGTTGTTATGTTAATCCAAAAGCATCATTCTCGTAATCATCATAAATATTATAATCTTTATCCTCAAGAAAGCTTGCATCGTTTGCACCACCAGTAGCTCCATTCGCTAAGGAAGCTATGAATCGAGCCGTTTCATCATCTACTTCCTCAACTTCACTATCCGAGTTACCTTATTGATCTCCCATTGAAGTACTAGGCATAGATGCTGAAGGGTTCTGGCGGTTACTCGCACGACTATCAAAATATGCAGATCTGAAAATAAACACATAAAGCCGTTCAAACCAAAACCCTAATAGTCAGATCTACCAATCAAGGATATAACCTAAGTCTAACACGTATAAATGGTTCTTAGAATTACTTACTTGTTATTCATGCTAGCGTAAGCTCTTTTGACCTTTTCTTGATCAACATAGAACACCTTCTTCACTTTCTTGATGCTTCGCGATCACGTGTTAGGTTTCCTTGAATATCACCACTCGGACAACATCAAGTCAGGTACTGTACAGGTAGAACTAGTGCTCCGAACCTACCCAAGTTAGGCAAGCATGAAACCCCGGTAAAACCCTAATCGACTAGTAAAGTCGACTAAGTGTAGTAAACTTGTGGTCGACTATAAACGATCGACCAAAGGGTTTATAACTCCACAACAACGTGCGAACTATTGATTCATTCTCATAATGGATTTTGATGCTCTTGGTCATTTGGATGAGGATCCTATTGTTAGTAAAGATTATGATTTTGATAATGGATTTGAGTACATGAATTAACGGGCAAGTGCTACTATTGATTCATTTGGCAGTCCAAATACTACACCTCTTGTTGAAAATATTAATAAGCTTGAAAGTCAATTAATTAAGGGAAAGTTTGTATTTCTGGGTGATGATGAGAAGCCTCATCCTATGTAAAAGGCTAATGTTGAAAACTATGCAAGCATCCCAGGTTCATCAAATGCGTTTCATGCTTTTACTTTGAAGAGCACTCCTAACATGGTTAAAGAAGGAATAAAGGTAGGCAATCAATGTTTTAAGGTTGGTGATCTAGTTATCTCGGATAGTGATGATGATGAAGTCCTTGATGTCTTCAAAGAAACTTCTAGTTTTATGGCATTTGACGAATCTAAAGGTGGTAGTGAAGTGGGCATGAGGAGCTTATTAGAGCAATGAAAGGAAGATATCCATGATCAAAACCCTTACGATGATGATGAGTTTGATGATTGTGGGCTGATGCTCAATTGATGTTTGCTAATGCTTATGACATTAGTATCCGTTTTCAGATTAGATATGTTATTTTTATTTTGTTTTGCATAAGTATGACATGTCATTTCTTATGTTTGGTTAGATCTTAAGCATTGTAGGCGCTTTTGGTTTGCGTTATTTGGGCTGAGATGTGAGATTCACTCACATCCGTTGTATTTAATTATTTTTTAGAGTAATAATATTTTACCAGGATAACCTTTTTACCCAAAAACAACAATGCCCCAACTTCAATTTACTCATTTAAATATACTTGTCTCACTGTTAAGGCTGTTAAGGGCTTGGAATTAAATAATACTCGTCTCTTAAACTGTTAAGGCTGTTAAGGGCTTGGAATTAAATACTAATGTCACAATTTGCTAGTGCTAAAGCAAATGAGATGTGAAGATTAATGACACTAGCTATACAATATCAATACTACTTTCAATAACGAATTATTATACTATCAACTTTTAACTCGCTGGATTTGATCTGTTCCAATGGATAGACATTCTACTACGGATTTAGTTGGATGTATAAATATAGCATTAGTCCCTTTTACTTTTCCCTTTTATAGAAAATAATAAATTAGTATTACTTTAAAATAATTAATGTATTAAATTTGGTTTTTCTTGTTTGTTTTTCTAGTGGTACGACGACTCTTTATACGTGTATTTATAAGTACAGCAACCATGCACACTCAATACTAAAGCAATTATGTAGTGTAACTTTTGAATATTATAACCAAACTTTGATAAAGTGGGTGATATATTTATGTTGTTTTTGTTTTTATGTTAATTGGATCTTTAATTGTTGAGTACTCACTTTTGTTTGTTTAAGTTAACCAATATGTTCAAGTCTTATGGTACGATTAAATAATGATTCATCGAGCAAAAAGTTAGGAATCTTGACTATTGTATCTTTTGAACGAGATGACTTTTGAATACATTGCCTCTAAGAAAAAACTTGACAATGGACATACTCATGCTCAATACAAAAACCAGTAAAAAACAAGACATAAAAACTAATAGAGGCCATAACTACATATTCCAACAAAATAGTAGCCATAATCCATCAGCAACCCAATATTCCATAGCTTACCATAGCAGAAACCAACTGGCCCGATTAAAAACAGTTACAGACAACGACACCGATATAAATCATCCAAATTAAGCTGCCTCATTAAAAACATTACCAAGAAAACCCCAATTAGAAAAAACTTGGTGAATGAAAAAAGAGTGCAACACACCTAAGGATATTCAATAACAATGAAAGCTAAAGATCAATGCAACAGTGCTGCAAAACATGAGACAAACTTATTTTCCATGACACACATCAAGTCTGCCTACAAGAATGGTTCCAAATGATCAGTGCACCACATAATAGGAAATAATAGAGACTTAAGATTACATTTCCCTAACTAAAGAACATAACCAAATTCCGTTAAGTAGGCACATCTTTCAGCTCTCACTATAAGGAACATGGAAATGTCTAAAGCAAAAGCATCATCTTAAGCATATTAACATCTATTCTATAACCTCATTACTCCAAAACTGACCATTCAGACAACATAACCATTCAATTAGGAATTATCTGAAAAACTCCAAAACCATACATCTCAGCATATCCACTAATATTAAGCCAACTCTGTGCAGCAGACAACAAACAGGTTCATGCATTATCAAAGACTAGGAAACTACCTTATGATGGTTACTAAGGTCATACATGTGAACACCAAACACTCAAAGGTTGTCTCATCTTTCATGACAAACCAATCTAATTAGAGGGCCTCAAATGTCAACATTTTTTTTGCGATTTACGAACTACGTTAACCAATTAACGCATACGAGTACACATCGGATATGGATCTAGTAATCGCAATTAGGTTAATACGTATAATAAACAATTAATGAATAAAAGGGAAAATAGAAAACCTAACCTTTCGTGGCAATTGAACTCAAGTAGACGAACAAGAAAACCAAATGAAAACCCAAGTATCTAACGTAGATTCCTCAATGAGTATCACACACAAACCTGATAACCGTATACGTTCGATAAAGAAGCTAGTCGAGAACATAATAAAACCAATCAACAATTGAACCTACTTGAATATAACACGCAAGAAAACCACCCAAGATCTTGTCTCCTTCCTGTCCGAGAACCAAACAGTCAAACGACTGTTTTTTAACCCTTATCCGATATCGGACAAAGAGGTCCGATATCCTTTGCTTTGTTGTCGAGGAAAAGAACCACGAACAGAAACAAAACCCCTTCTTTGTTGCTGCTATTCAGTCGACCAGAACCATAAACAAAGAATACCAATAAACCTTTCTAAACACTTGGATTGAGATACAATGCAAGTTTAAAACACGAACAAACCAACCAAAAACAAATCGACTTAGAGCAAGTTGATTGGGAATATGAGCAGGATCCAAGAATCGGTTTTAGGGTATTAGGGATGTGAGATTATGCATCCAAGTTGAAGAAGAATGGGTGTGTTTATATAGCCAAGGAAACCGACCCAAGGATGGGTTTGTTTCTTGGTCGACAAGCTTGAAACCCAAGCAAAACCCATTCACTCTTTGTTGCCCGATCGGATGAGTATTCAAGGCCTAAGGCTAGCTCAATTAATCCAACCCAAGTCCATGCATAAACTGTCCACGGGTCATACAAATCGGGTCAAGCTCTTGCATGCATATCGGGTATAAAATTTAAGTATTAAATACATTCGATACGTATACTCGTGTTTATTGTGTGTGCCCCCATAGGCTCACACACTTTTAGTTGTTTTGTCGTGTTTACAACTCCCACAAACCAACAGCTCACACTTGGGAGTTGGTATGTCGAATGGCACACAAAACTAATGACGTAAACGCCTAGCAAACGCTCTCACTCGCTTTTTAACTAAAAGCGTCTAAGAGAATAGTTACATAAAAGTTTCTCAGTAGCATGGTCATTCAATGTCTTGTTTTAATCATCCTTTGTTATAGATACCGTTAAACCATGGATTATGGATTTTAAATCATTCCATATATTTTAACCATTTAGAATCTCGTTGATGCAGGTTTTACTGACCAGGTTTTAATATTTATAATGTCTCGTTATACCTATGGTCTACCCTAATGCACTAACGGGCAGTGTACCCGGCCTGTGTAGTGTAGTATTCGGTAAAACCGAGGTCGTTCCAAGAGCTATGTGTGTTGGATTAATACTAAGTCTAGGTGTCACAGATTTTAAGAATGTTTAATTAATTAACTACTAACGCAAATAAAGGCAAAGGATGTGACCAATAGAGGAGAGTGGTGCTAACCTAGTTATTCATCCTAGCTAGTAATGTCTACGTCTAATTACTTCCAATTACTTCAGGTAGGGTCAAAGTCGAGAGGACAACATTTGGTCAATTCGCTCTAACCTATCAACAAAGATGCCACCACTGGAGAAGTCAGGTGTCCCTTCATAAGTCGAGTTGTTCCTGGTCCCCTAAGCCGAGTCATTAAGTTCCGCTACATGCTAGACTTATAATAGTGAGTGCCCGGGCGTTAGCAACTTAAACATTCACCTCGTAATTTTTAAGTTCATCAAAACGGTAGGTAATCAGTTGGTCAAATCGCACAAATAGAAAGGGTCGTCAGTTGGTCATATCTTACCCTTCCCGTCTCAGTCTACTCACTTAGGGTTAGTTGGTCATATCTCCTAAGCAACTAGCCTCTACCGGCATTCAAAACTACCGAAACAAGGGTAGCTACCAATAAACTATGCATGCATACACTTAGAAATAGTTATACGGAAGTAATGTAAATGTAAACAAAACAATTAAGGAATCATAACTAGGCCAGCACCAAGAGGTGCTTAGCCGCTCATATTAACCATACAAAACAATTCAATAATGTTACGAAATACATGAATCGAAAGTAAAGAAAAGATAAAATGCTAATGCATATCGTAGGGGAGTGATTTCTCCCTTGGAGATAGCTCCGTATGCTCCTCTAGTCCTGCCTTTGGCTTCTTCCCACGTTCTTTGGTTGTGCTGTGTGAAATGGGATGCTTTGAAATGCTGGAAATCATGGGGTATTTATAGGCCAGATCTGGGTTACGACGTAACTAATAAAATAGTTATGCATTAGTCCTCTATTTCTTCGTAAATTGCACTAGATCTGCTGGGGACGGCGTAACCTTAGAAGTAGTTACGCCGTATCTTCAATAATTCTTGGTTACGCCGTAGTTTATGCACGAGTTACGGCGTAGTTATCAGCGGCGCGGATCATCATTTGACCTAATATAGTTACGTCGTAATCTTTTGGGAGAGTTATGCCGTAATCTTCTGATAAGTTGGCTTTCTGAGTCATGATTAAGTTAAGGCGTAATGAGAGAGATGAGTTACGCCGTAACTTCTTCAAAGTGAGCATACTATCATAAATCTTTAATAATTCTCAAATTCCGATTCTCTTTAGCTCCAATGCTCGTAATTTACTTGAAAGTGGAATATAATGGAAAACAAGCTTAAATCCATATAAATGATATAAATTACAAGCAGTATCGGGGGAAATTGATACTTAATATTCAGGATAATTTGATGTTATCACTCGTTACAGATTTTAATTTAGATATACCAAATGTAATCAAGATTCATCTTGCGTTACCCTTTGGGTCTGGCCAAACATTTATCTGATTAAATCTGGAGAAGCGCCATTGTATCTTTTTGCACATATCAAGTGGAGTACCAAATCATTTATTGACTACAAGTGTTGTGGATGCTGCTTCACATCACTCCGAAATATAGCCTTTATAACTATCTTATTCAGATAGCATTTTGCGTATACTTACAAAAATGATATCCACACATAACAGAACTTACTTGCATCTCAAGTCTAAGGACAAAGATAACAAACCATTTTCAATATTTTACTTATAACAAGGATCCAAAAGTAAATGTTTGAAAGTTGGGGAATCCAATATGCATCTCTAGTGAATACATATGAGTTTGGCGGGAACAATGCAAATTATTGTTAGAATTACAACCAACACTCACATTTGCCTTATCATAACAATATTCCCATATTGTTAACCGACAATGGACATATTTAGAACGATAAATCATTTCATGGATTAAACATGAAAATATGGAATATAATAACAAATACCTCGTATCTTTATTAATCAGAAAATAATAACTGTCTTACAATTCCAAATTATCCAAATATTAATTAATACACAATTTACATGAGACTACTAGCAGGTACCAAACCTATATCTCTAGTCAATTTAGAATGCTTAGGGAACTTCAAAGCTTTCGTAAATGGATCAGCTAGATTGTCATCTGTGTGAACTTTTAATATCTTCACATCGCCCATTTCAATGGTCTCTCGAAGATAATGAACTTTAGCGCGATAATGTCTAGCACCTTTAGTGATTCCGCTTTCGTTAGCTATAGTAATGGCTCCAATATTGTCACAATACATATTTATGGGTTCTTCAATTGTGGGAACAATGTTCAACCTAGAAATGAATTTACGAATCCATACAGCCTCTTTTGATGCATCACAAACAACAATATACTCAGCTTCTGTAGATGAAGTACCAAAGATACTTGCTTTGTGCTTTTCCAATCAACAGCACCTCCATTTAGAACAAATACATATCCAGTCTGAGATTTTAAGTCGTCAATATCTGTCAGATATCCAACATCAGTGTAGCAAGAAACCCTGAGCTCTTATTCTTCCTTCCCTCCATAGATAAGAAAATATCCTTAGTATTGCGTAAATACTTAAGAATATTTTTCACAGCAGTCCAGTGAAGTTCACCTAGATTCTGTTGAAATCGGCTTGTCACATTCTGTGCGAATGCAACATCAGAACGAGTACATCTCACAACATACATAATAGAATGTATAGCAGAAGCGTAAGGAAATCTTTGCATGCGCTCTTTCTGAGCCGGTGTTTCAACACCTTGTGACTTACTCAATTTTGGCTCTTCTTGCATTGGGATAGCGCCACGCTTAGAGTTCTCGATTTTCTCAATGTAAGCACTTTGACATAAACCAATTTATCGTTTAGATCTGTCTTGATAGATCTTGATTCCAAGAATATATGCAGCTTCACCTAAATCTTTCATGGCGAAACATCTTCCAAAATATGATTTTACATCTTGTAACATTGGAATATTGTTTCCCATAAGCAATATGTCATCAACATATAGAATTAGGAAGCTTTCTAATATACACATGGCTCATCTTGATTATGAGAATTTCCAAATTTCTTGATCTCATCATCAAAACATTTATTCCATTGCCTCGATGCTTGCTTAAGTCAATAAATGGAACGCTTGAGCTTTCATACACGATTAGGATACTTTGGATCAACAAAACCCTCAGGTTGCTCCATATAGACCTCTTCGTAAAGATGTCCATTGAGGAAGGAGGTTTTGACGTGCATTTTACATATCTCAAAAGTCATAGTACGCCGCTATAGCTATGAGAATCCTTATAGCTCTAATGTATGCTACAGGATAAAAGGTTTCTTCATAATCAATCCCGTAGGTTTGAGTGAAGCCATTTGCTACGAGACGAGCTTTAAAGGTGTATACCTTACCATCCATGTCAGTCTTCTTCTTGAAGAGCCACTTCCTGCCAAATGTCCTGCAGTTAGGAGGAAGCTCAACTAAGACCCAGACATCATTGCCTTTCATGGATTGCATTTCCACATTCATTGCATCAAGCCATTTCTTGGATTCAGGATCCAGCAATGCAGCTTTATAGTTATTGGGTCCAAGATCCCCTAACTCATGTTCCTCAGCGTCAATGTATAAACATATACGGTCAGGAGCACGGCGTGTCCTTGTGGACTTTCGAATGAGAACAATATCACTTTGAGGTTCTTCAATTTCTTAATCCTCCTGATCGTGATGAATGCTAGCGTCTAAAGAAGGATTTATATCTTCTTCTTGAATTAATTCAAGATCATCTAAACTCCCACTTGTTTCAAGATCCATAAGATCATTCTCAAAGAACTCATCATTTGGGGGAACAATAACTTTGTTGTTAGATGGAAGATAGAAAGAATATCCCATAGTTTCCTTAGGGTATCCTACAAAGATACACTTAGCAGCTCTAGGTTCAAGTTTGTCAGGTTTGGTAAGTGTATCACGCTTAACAAGAGCCTCATAACCCCATAATTTTAAGTAAGACAGCTTAGGGGCTTGCCCATGCCATACTTTGTATGGTGTCTTTTCAACCTTCTTAGTTGGAACCATATTGAGAATGCGTGCAGCAGCCTCAAGGGCATAATCCCAAAAGGACTTTGGAAGAGTAGTTTGTTTCATCATAGAACGCACCATGTCAAGCAGGGTTCGATTTCTCCTTTCAGATACACCATTGTGTTTTGGAGTATAAGGAGGAGTTCGATGGGCAATAATACCATGCTCTTTCAGATGATCAAAAAACTCTTGACTCATATATTCATCTCCATGATCAGAACGTAGTGATTTTATGGTCTTCCCGAGTTGATTTTCTACTTCCTTTTGAAACACCTTAAGTGTTTCAAACACTTCATGTTTATGTTTCAGCAAGTAAACATAACCATACCGACTATAGTCATCAGTGAAAGTCATGAAGTAATTTTCTCCTTGTCTTGATGTGATTCTAAATGGGCCACATACATTTGAGTGTATAAGTCCAAGTAGATCTTTAGCCTTTTCCACTTGATGTGAATAAGGTTTTCTTGCCATCTTACCAGACATGCAAGCAACACACTTTTCAAGTGACTTAATGTCAACTGAGTTGAAAAGTCTATCATGTTGCAACTTCTCGATGCATTTCTTGCTAATGTGTCCAAGACGACCATTCCACAAGAGAGCAGAGTCCAAGTTTGATTTGGCTCTTTTATTGCTTACAGCAAACATAGAACTTTCATTTGTATTCGAACAAGACATATCAATTTCAAAAATACCATTACGAGGAATAGCAGTAAAATAAACAACGTTATTCTTAGAAACTGAAATATAATTATTCGATTCAAAACGGTTAATAAAACCATTGTCATAAAAACGAGAAACTGAACTAATCCCCCTAGTAATAGAGGGAGCATAATGACAATCATTTAAAACAATAACTAATCCGCTAGAGAGAGATAAATGATAAATTCCAATAGCTTCAACTTCTGCCCGTTGACCATTGCCCACATATAGACTTAAAGCTTCTGGCTTCAGCTTTCTACTGCCCCTTAGACCCTGAGTATTATTACAGATGTGAGTACCATAACCAGTGTCATATACAAAGGATGATTTAGGGAAAGAGTAGAGTTCTATAGTGAAAATACCCGAAGAACTAGCTGTAAGAGACTGTTTCTTCTTTTTCATTAACTCGACGAGATACTGGGGACAATTCCTTCTCCAATGTCCTATCTCACCACACTGGTGACAGGTAGCGTCCTTCGCTGGATTATCCTTATTGGGTGGTGGAGGAATCTTGGATTTGGATTTAGAAGAAGAAGCATTGTATGGCTTATACTCAGTAGCATAACCAAATTTTTTGTTTCTATTTCCATGATTCCCCTTAGCAGCCTTAAACGATTTATTCTTTTTGTGATTTTTTTGGACCTTACCACCACCCCACATACATAATGTAGTGCAGGTGCATCATCTTTCTTTGGCAACGTCTGCTCATGTTGCTTAAGCATAGCAAGTAGTTCATTCACAGTCTTCCCCATGTTGTGCATATTAAAGTTCTGCATAAACATAACGTACTCTTTAGAAAGACTGATTAGGATCAAACTAACTCCATAGTTCAGAGTAACTGGGTGACCAAGACGTTCCAAGTTGTCAATGTAGCTCTTCATCTTTAGAACATATGAGCTAACCGATTGACCCTCTTCCTGGTTGCAAGCGTGAAATTTATGTGCATTTTGTAGAAGCACTTGTTCTGCTTGTTGGGAGAACATAGACTTCAACTCCTGAAGCATGTCATAAGCAACAAGATGAGTTAGATTTCATTGGATCTATAACTCCATGGTCATGAGCATGAAGGCAGCTATATCCTTTGAGCCTTTGACCCAAGTAGTGTGAGCTACAAGGGCTTCAGTAGGGATAGGGTGGCCAGGAGTAGCAACATGTGCTGCAGGTATAGGATGCTCTAAATAAGTTTCCTTATCTTAAGCTGATAGCCTGATAGTATAATGCGAAGCTGGCAATACCAATCAACGAAGTTAGGTCTAGTGAGTTTTTGTTTCTCAAAGAAACTCCTGAGTACCGAACTGTTTCCGGCTGAAGTAGTCATCTACAATTGAAAAGTTCAAATAATTAGTATTTTCGATAATTACATTCTTAAAAGAATTAAATACCCAATTAATTACTAATAAGACTAAGATCCATCTTGCCCTCCCACTTAATTGCAAGAGGTCTGACCAGTGCGTAAAAAATTAGGACAAGAGGTAAGCGACGAGCGTTAATTGCATAATGCAACTCTTAGACTTTATGAGACTGTTTAAGGCATTAGTATCTGGTAATAATGTCAAAAGCATGTTTAGTTGTCATCTTATGCCTCGGGTTCAAGGTCTGACTAAGCCAACTTGAAATAAGTCGACCAAGTATGAACGTGTAAAAATAACCAGAGGTCTGGCCAAAGCGAAATAATTACCATGGGTTGGAAAGGCCCTTAGGTCTGACCAGAGAAGTCAATCCAAATGCAAGTGTTCATAGTTGGATGGCATAGATGATAACATCAAATAGTCCTGAATATTAAGTGTTAATTTCCCCCGATAATGCTCGTAGTTTGTATCATTTATATAGATTTACGCTTGTTTTC
Organism: Chrysanthemum makinoi; assembly: GCA_910596185.1. Taxonomy (NCBI): domain Eukaryota; kingdom Viridiplantae; phylum Streptophyta; class Magnoliopsida; order Asterales; family Asteraceae; genus Chrysanthemum; species Chrysanthemum makinoi. The sequence continues at coordinate 312,342,542 of OU343220.1, read as the reverse complement.
CTCTATATTTCACTTTCAGGTAAATTACGAGAATTGGAGCTAATGAGACGCGGATTTGGAGAGATTATTGAAGATATATATGATAGTATGCCCATTTTGAAGTAATTACGGCGTAACTCTTCTCTCACATTACGCCGTAATAGAAGCGTGACTCAGAAAACTAACTCAACTGAAGATTATGGCGTAACTCCATCTTGGGATTACGCTGTAACTAATTAGGTCAAATGATGTTCCACACCGCTGCAAGCTACGCCGTAACTCTTTCCACAATTACGGCGTAACCATGATTTATTGAAGATACGGCGTAACTCATTCCAGATGTTACGCCGTAACCATCTTTTCTAAAGAAAAATACGAAGATATGGATGTTACGGCGTAACTCTAAACTTAAGTTATGCCATAACCATATCTGGCCTATAAATACTGCCCAAAATTATGCATTTCTCATAATTCAGTCTACACACAAAATCAGAGAACGTGGGTAGGAGGCTGAAGGCAGATATTGAGGAGCATATGGAGCCATCTCCAAGGAAGAAATCACTCCCTAACGATAAGCATTAGCAATTTATCATTTCTTTTACTTTCAATTCATGTATTTCATTATGTCAAACATTGAATCGAGTGTTTTAGTTAATATGATCGGCTAAGCACCTCTCGTGCTAGCCTAGTTATGATTCCTTAATTGTTTTGTTAATGTTTACATTGCTTCCGTATAATTATTTCTAGTGTATGCATGCATAGTTTGTTGGTAGCTACCCTTGTTTCGGTAGTTTTGAATGGCGGCAGTGTCTAGTTACTTAGGAGAAATGACCAACTGCCCCTAAGTAGGTAGACTGAGTGGGAAGGGTAAGAATTGACCAATTGACGACCCTTTTTCGCTTGTGCGATACCGTTTGGATGAACTTAAGAAGTTAGGGATGAGTGTTTAAGATGCTAGCGCCCAGACACTCATTGTTATGAATCTTGCATGTAGCGGAACTTAATGACTTGGCTTAGGGGACTAAAAACAACTGGACTTTCAAGGGTAGTAGCTTGATCTCCGGTGGAAACCTTTGCTGAATACGAACTGACCAAATGCTGTCCTAGCGACTTAAACCCCCACTTGAAGCAATTGGAAGTAATTAAACGTGAACATAACATGATAGGATGGTTAACTAGGTTAGCACACTTCTCCTCTATTGATCACAACCCTTGCCTTTGTTAGCTTTCCTTTATTCTGTCTTTAGTTATTAATTAATCATTTCAACCTTAAAATCTGTGACACCTAAACTTAATTAGAATCCGCTCACATAGCTCTTGGGACGACCTCAGTTTTACTGAATACTACACTACACATGATCGGGTACATTGCCTGTTAGTGCATTAGGGTCGACCATAGGTATAATGAGACACTTATAAATATTAAAACCTGATCAGTAAAACATGCATCAAGTTTTTGGCACCGCTGTCGGGGAGTTATATTGGGATTTTCATTAAGTCTTTCATTTTTTTTTTCTCAAATTCTCAAGATCTCTTTCCAAGTTTCAGACTCTTGAGGAATATTTTGTGTTGACAAGGGAAGAATAAGGACCAGGGCTCGTTAGGCCAGTTATTGGGGAGAATATTTATTTCGAGATAAGACCGCAATTCATGAGGGAATTAAGAGCAAATCCTTTTTCTGAAAATATTACAGAGGATGCTCACGAACACATTGAAAATGTGGAATATATTACTAGCCTATTTAATACGCCATGAGTATTGAAGGATGCGGTTATGCTTAGAGTTTTTCCCATCACACTTACTGGAGCTGCAAAAAGACTGGTTAATAGATTACCTGCTGGGGCGATTGATACGTGGGCCCTCCTTAAAAGATACTTCATTCAAAGATATTTTCCACCTTCAAAAGTATCAAGGCAACTCACGAAAATCCATAATTTTAAACAAGATGAAAATGAGACGTTGTATCAAGCCTGGGAAAGATACAATGATCTACTTTACAAGCTCCCCACTCATGACCTAAACACCCAGCAAAAGGTCAATATTTTCTATAAAGGAATCAACATTTTCACAAGACAAATGCTGGATTATCAAGGACCAATTCCGTGGATGACACCTACTTTCGCCATTGAAGCCATTCAAAAACTAGTTGATCACTCTCAAAAATGGCATGATGGAGGAAGCCAAAGAAGCCTGGACAGAAATTCAAAAGGTATTGCCGCCATCGCAAGCAAGTTAGAAAACCTTGGCAGAGATATGAAGAAACTTCAGGAGAATCTGCATGCTATTCGAGTAGGATGCAACACATGTGGAGGAGGACATTTAGTTTGAGACTGCTCTATGGAGAACATAAGTCCCCAAATCGAAAAGGTTAAGTACGGAAAAAGGAAACCCTTCCATCAAGATTATGATCGGACTCCCTACAAGGAAGCTAACCCTTCACTCGAAGAATCTATAAATAAATATTTAGAGGAAGATGCCAAGCGACATGCCAACATGGACGCGTTGTTCTAGAAATTTATAGAAACAAAAGCCACCTCCTTGCTCGTCACGAGGCTTCAGAAAACACCGAAAGGAAATTTGGGACAATGGCAAATGAAATTCATAAAGACAGCTCAAGTGATGATAGTGTCTATAAAGCCATATTTTCCAATAACGGAAAACCTCTTTACACCCCTTTCAGGTACAATGAAGAGGAAGTTGCAGGTTTCTCCGAACAAGCAATTAGAAAAGATGACAATACAAACTTTCAGGAAGAAGAACAACATACTGAGACTGAACGTGAAGCTATAATGGAAAATGAAGTGAAGTTAAACGCCAGATGTTCAGCAGTTGTCCTAAATCAGATCCCTCTAAAGGAAAAAGACCCATGAAGTTTCATTCTCCCTAATAATTTGCATAATATTAATTCCTTAGCTGACTTACGAGCTAGCATAAGTATCATGCCATTCTCCATGTGCAAAAGATTAAATCTTGGTCCTGTCAAACCCATTTGCATGATTATTGAAATGGCAGATAGAACGGTTAGCATACCTAGGGGTAGTTGAGAATGTGCTCATTAAGATTAATAACTTTACTCTTCCTGTCGATTTTGTCATTTTAGACATGGAAGAAGATCTCGACATTCCTTTAATTTTCGGTAGATCCCTTCAGGCCACCGCACGGGCAAAGATTAATGTTTTCAAAAAAATCATAACATTAAAAATCAATGATAGAAATCTTACCCTTAATATGGATGATGTTGGAAAATGTCACCCTATCGAAACTGTTTGTTATCAAAAAAGGAAAAAATAAAATTATTCCCACCACCGTCACACACAAGCACTGTACTTCTAATAGTCGCAATATGCAGGAAATGGAAATTGAAAGATACAACAATGGAAGATTACATCACAACCACTTCTCAAAGATAAAGGACAACAACAATCCAGTGCTAGCATTTGAGTCTAAAGACGATTGGCCCAAAATTCTGAGAGTTGATTACAAGCACTTTCCTAAATTGAAATACCATTGGTGCAAAGCTATTCCTATTGACAATGGCAGATGGTTTGATCTTTGGGCTTCATGTAACCCCTATGTGGATATCTGTGACTATGGCCATGACAAGGAAAGAGTAAAAAACAATAAGTATCTTTGGTCCTCAACTAATGATGAAAGCATAACATTCGAAGCATGGGTACGGATTGTTTATGGGGAAATTGACAATGATGCTAAAAGAAGAATCTGGACTAATCTTAGCCTCGGTGTTAGCCATGAAATCTCTGGTAATGATGCAATTCGTGAGGCAACGAAAAATTCAATCTCAAATCATGAAACTATGGATAATGACAACACCTTTGCTCGAAAGCATTGGTGTGAGAAACTAAAAACCATTGGTGGGGATTTTTGGGCTTCCTGCAACCCGTATGATGACAACTGTAATGGGGGGAGTTTTATTGTTAGAGTAGGAGATATTAAATTTTTGTAGACCTCAACCAATGACGATAGAAGAACTTATATACAGTGGTTAGACAAATTAAGATTTGACGATTCGATTAAAATCAAATTTGGAAAAGTAGACGCTTCCACTAACAATAAAATTTGGAAGGATTGCATGAACGAAGATAGCCCATTTGAAGAGACTCATCCAAATACGAGTTACTAAACAAAAGATGATAACAACGACACAAGAGAAGAATGTAAACATGGGCATATTGATGAATTAGTTGATAATAAGTGGTTTGAAGGTACCAAGTCCGATGATTATGACGTAAAGGGAATCATGGAGCACCTTGAGCTACAAGGTAAAGCTGGGTTAACTGACCCCGATGATGAAGCATATGAGCAAAGAAGGTGCAAACTTCTTGGCATTCTGTATAAAAAGCCGCTACCGATTATAGCTGAAAAGTATGAGTTTACTAGATACCACTTAGGGACGGACGAAAAGTTTTGTAAAATTTGGAAGACCGAGACTAAGAAATATCACCGCACCGCTACAAATGTTGCTTGGGTCAGACATAATTTGATGAAGGATATGAAGGAAGTTGGCCAAGTTCGAAGGCCACCATAAAGCCCCGTGGCTTTTAGTCTAACTTAAAGACTCGTAAATAAAGAAAAGTTCTTTTTCGGGAGACAACCCGAATTATCCTTTTCATTTGTTTTATTTCTGTTGGGTTTTGTGTTTTTAACCATTTTGCAGGAAATCGAGAAAGATGTGCAACATGCTGAACGGGACCTGATTTTCACAGCATTTAGGCAGTAACTCATTCTCATGGTTACGCCGTAATACATCTCTTGCAGTAGTTCTTCCCTGAGCATTACCAATTATGGCGTAATTCCATGCAAAGGCTACGCCGTAGCTACACTCTTGTAGCGTCTGCCAGGTTTTGCAATAATTACGGCGTAACTCCTTCTAAGAGTTATGACGTAACTATCCTCTGTAATAATTCTTTGTTTTTAAACACAATAACCTTGTATTAGTTTTTAAATGAACTTTGTGGGTATGTTCCCTGTAAGCCCTCACGAGAATACACTCGTCCACTTGGGACACCAAGTGGTTTAAAAGGCTTCTTGCATACGCTAAATGCAACCATGATTCCTACGAAAGTGAGTTAGGTTTCTTTTCGTTTTTTGTTTTTCTTTTTTTTAGAATTATGCTTGTTGGTAGTGTGATTTCAAGGATTGAAGTTTGCTCATGGATGCTTATGCGAAGGCACGATTCTTTTCGTGGGCCTTCTTTCCTTTTCGGAGCAAATTTCAGGGAAGTTCTAGCTCTAATTCTACTTTCTCTTCACCTTTATTTAACGTTTAGTACAAAAGGGACTTTGTACATTTCAAGTGAGGGGGACGGGAGTAGAATTATCTCTTGAAATTTATTTTGCCCTCGTTTTTCTAGTTTATTTGGAAAAATTATGCCATTTTTAAAATTTTGACATGTTTTTCTTAACCTAACTGGACTAGACCTTAACCGAGCACATTATAACCCTTGATATTGTATGGTGAGATTAGCCTTATCCATTATTAAATACTTACCCCAAATCCACCAAATTATGAGTGTGCCGGTAGCTTGTAAAATTTAGAACTTGGCATTTACATAATTTCGAGACCATAGACGAGGTATGTTAAGTTAGCTTAATGTATTTGGACTTTTCAGTTTAAGAAGGCAATATTATAGGATTATCACCAAAAAAGCCTATCCTTGTGTGTCTATCGATTAGTCACCTCGACTTTTCAACCCCCATGTTAAACCCTTTTGTTGCACTCTTCTTTAGTGCAAGATACCCCTAGATACACCCATCTGAGCCATTCCTTTCATTTTGTTCACCCAACATATTGTTTCGTTACACCCATACACCTTAGCCTACTTTGTAGTCTTTATTTGTGATTGGGAAGTCATTGTTGTCCTAAGTTCAAGGTTCAAGTGGAAAGGTTCAGGAATCACGCTTTCGTCGACGACATATTTTTGAAGATCATTGAAGACCCCCCAAATAGTTATAGTTTATTTATTGATTGTAAAGTGCGAAGTTATAAGCACTTTGTTTATGAGCTCATTATAGATTTAGTATCGAGGAGGCCACCTCGGTCACATTTGAAGAATGAAGTTGGTAATTGCGCCAACAGTTGAAGACAAGGTAATGTGCCCATCATGACGTCCTCTAATGGCACATCTACCTGGTATATCATGATTCTGCTTCTTAACTTCGAAACTTGAACTTTGGTTGAACGGTAAGTAGTGATGACTTGGTTACAGATTTAGACTATTTTCTTGATTATATTTTACACCAATTTTATCCCTTGTATTATCCTACCCTTTAGTCACGAAGCGTGTCTAGGTGATGCAGCGAGCAATCTTTGGTTTCTTGGCCATGGATTTGGTCATGTATCATTGATTTTGTCTACTTCACCATGACATGTTAGTAATGACAACTGATGATGTACCCTCCGATCAGGTCGATGGACCCCCCTTCGGCCACAGTCGAAATTGCATTACGAAGACCCAAGTCTCTCTTCATAAGTCATTGGTGGCGTAAAACCATTCATCATTGACATGGTTACCAGTTGGGAATCCGCCAGCCGAAGGCCTATGCCCTTCAGTGTCTTCCCTTGAAGATGCCAAGACAAATAAGAACCTTGACTTGGTCTTCCTCCACATTCCCACCATGTCCTTAGCTTCCCCGCCAAGTCCGAGATAGTGGGGATGAAGCCCTAGCGGTTACCATAAGTCAGGGGACGCCCCCATGATCTCCTAAACGTGTGCTAACACTCTCCAAGCTATTTTCATCATCTATAAATAGGTTGGACGAGTCATTTCAATGGTATGTTCACTCAACACGGCATTTCACATACATCATATTATCCACAACTCATACCATATACTTATTCACACGCCGGAGGTGGTTCGCAGGGCCCAACCCCTCAAGAATCACTTAACGTGTCTACTATTTCTTATTGCAGATTGGCTACAAGTTTGGCGCAATCATATCACCCTCATACCCTTTGATCACCATCAAGGCCCGGTCGTACGGTAATTATTGTACAATCGCTGGCCATCCGTGGGACCCGCTACTATTGGTCTCGTTATTCCAAACTTACACCCGTCAATCACTCACTAGTTTTACGGCATGAATCAAGGGAGAGAAGATACACCCCTCCGGTTTCGACCTTAACACCAATCCCAGCCAATGATCCTAACAACCTTCCCAATATAAGCGCATCCACTTTTACCACACGATCTCACCTCAAATAACTCCCAACAACCACGCTTCAACCTCGGCCAACCCTGAACCGGTAATTAGCCCAACGTTTGTCGAAGCTAACATCGAAGCCTTAGAGTCTTTGCTGAGGGCTCGAAGAAGGCAAGCTCGGAATGTGGAGATGCGCAGGGAGTTGGAATACTCAAGCGACGAGTATGACGAAGAATTGAAAATGGAGACTAGGCCCTTGGCTTCTGGGGCTACACGCCAAGTTGCTAAGGATAGGGTTTCCGAGAAGTCGAAGGCCTAGTGGAAGGTCGGTTGGTTTTGAAGACGTTCTGGAGAGGGCTCCGACTAGACGAGAAGGTACGGTAGAAGGCTCCAATGGAAGGAGTCATCGAAGGGATGCTACGGAGGTTAATTTAGCACCACTTTTGGCAGCCCATCTAAGAAGAAATGAGGCAGGGTTCCGCTGTCGCCTTCTCACGCATCTGGCGTAGAAGGCAATCCATCTCAAATGAATGGGGAGGAAATCTTCCTCCTCATGGTATGTACCCTCCTTTTCAGGCTCAATCTTACCCTCAAGGGTTTTATCCCCCACCTAATGGGCGTGCTAATAACCCCAGCTTTACTCAACCATACGGAAGTATGCCCTACGGGCAACCTATGGTATATCCTTCAGACTCGCCGAAGTCACCCACCTTATATACCTGCTTACCCTCAGATGTTAACCAAAACCCTGGAATACCTCCAAACCATAACCCGTATAATATCGCCCCTACCTATATGCCACCTTACAACCGCCTTTATTCGAACCTATGGGCTCCACAAAACCCTTCGTAAGGTGGATAGAAGACTACCCTTTGCCTGATGGGTTGAAAATGCCCGCAGTATATTGGTACCTACGATGGGAAAGGGGATCCGGATAACTTTTTACACTTGTTTGAAGGAGCTATTAGAATGCGTGGGTTATGCTGCTGCTTGTTACATGTTTTCATACACCCTACGAGACTCGTCCAGATATGGTGGAACGGGCAAAACCAGGTAGCATTGTGAATTTGGATGATCTCAAGGCCAAATTCGATCACATTTCACCAACGAAAAAGTTTACAAGAACGCACCTGACAGTGCACAACATCAAGCAGAGGGAAAATGAGAGCACCAGCTTTCATCACCGATATACCGATGACACGCTACATGATAATGGGCTTGCATGAGGACCAACAGATCTCGTGTTTCGTGCATGGCCTACAAAGAAGTTTGGTTGAATTCCTTTCCACTCGATCTCCCGCAACCTATAAGGGTTTGGTGGAAAAGGCTTACACTGGATCGGCGAAAGAAGTGTCTACCAATGGAGCTCCGGTTGAAAATAAAGAAAGTCATACAAAGCCACGAAGCATCCTTCGTGGAGGGGTCAAAACAAACACAAAAGCAAAGACAGGTTTACACCATACCACAAAAACATTAACCATGGGCTCTTGGCTAACCTGTCCAAATATCCGAGAGAGATACTTGCTACGGAAAAGGTCGCGAAGGCCTTTGATCCTCCTCCTCGCTGGCAAACAAAGGAAGGCCCGAGATACTTCCAAATTTTGTTACTTCCATGACGACTACGGACACCCGACACCAAAACTGCAGAGAACTCAAGAAGCAGATAGAAGAGGCCGTAAAGTCCGGACAATTGGGACATTTGGTGAAGGGTATAAAAAGAGGTAAAGACAAAGCCTTCGACAACACGGGGAAAGATACCACACCTGTCGAAGCACCCATCCTCATGGTATACAAAGAGGACTCTAGTTCAAAGAGGAAAGAAATAGGGGAAGCCTTGTGCGGAATAGGAGATGTCACTTTTCCTTCAATCACAGGGAAAGTTCTTTCAAATGACCCCGTGGTCATCAAAGTCCTGATCTCCAACAGAGAAGTAAACAAAGCCTACCTTGATCGCGTAGCTCCCTGGGTTATCTACGAACGATGTTTCCTAAAGCTCAAACCTTCAATAAGGTCGAAGAGAGTAGATTCAAAGGTACCCTTAGTAGGGTTCTCAGGGGAGCACTCATGGCCCTTGGGAGAAGTCCCTCTAGAGGTTACGATCGGAGAAGGAAGGCTAAAAAGAACAAACTCGGTTTTCATGATCGTAAGGTCGAATCTCCTACAACCTATTGATAGGGAGAACAACAATGCAGAGGATGGGCATCGTTGTCTCAACCATACATGCCGCGATCAAATTCCAAACACCTTTTGGCATTGGAACGGTTTTCCCAGCTATAAGGAAGGAGCCACGGCAGAGGCAAAAGGATCAAACAGGTTTTCGAGGAGTCTTGAAGGATGTTCTCCGTTGTACGACGTGAAGAACGCATTGTGGTAAATGATCTCTACCCGATCGACAGTGGTAATCGGAAAGCAGCTCCCAACCTCCTTTAAAGCAGAATTGGAAAAGGTACTTCGTGCTAACGCAGATGTCTTCGCATGGGCCTATTCTGACATGACTGGGGTCCCCAGAACTCTCACCATAGACGGAAAGCCCTTCGACACTGAACATAAGCTCAATGAGTTCAAACATATTGAACCCATCAAACAAAAGCGTCGGCTCGGCTCTGAAAGAAATGCCGCTGCATGCAAAGAAGTGGACGAGCTCGTAGCAGCAAGCATACTCAGAGAGGTGAAGTATCAAACTTGGGTGGCCAATCCTGTGATGGTCAAGAAGCATGATGGAGGATGGAGAATGTGCGAGACTTCCCGGATATTAACAAAGCTCGTCCAAGGATCTGCTACCCTCTGCCAGAGATTGATTGGAAGGTGGAATCGTTGTCAGGGTTTCAGCTGAAGTGTTTCCTAGACGCTTATAAAGGTTACCACCAGATACAAATGGCAGAAGAAGACGAAGAAAAGGTAGCCTTTTTTTACATGAAAGGGCGTTTATTGTTACAAAAAGATGCCTTTTGGTTTGAAAAATGCAGGTGCCACCTACCAACGATTAGTGGACAAGGCCTTCCACAAGCAGATAGGTAGGAATTTGGAAGACTACGTAGATGATATGGTCATCAAGAGTAGATCGGAGGAGGATATGCTCTCCGACATTAAGGAAACCTTCGATCAGCTTCGCGCCATCAATATGAAATTAAATCCCAAGAAATGTTCCTTTGGTGTGGAAGAAGGACAATTTTTGGGACATCTGATCACCAAGCAGGGTATTAAGGCCAATCCTTCGAAAGTTAAAGCCATCACGGATTTGCAGCCTCCTAAGTCCCTAAAGGAAGTGCAAAGTCTTAACGGAAAGCTAGCAGCCCTAAGCAGGTTCTTATCGGGGTGCATGATCTTTGCCATTCTTCAAAACACTCAAAGGATGCACGGTCAAAAGACGCTCCAAATGGAGCATTGATGCGAAGGCCTTTCCAAAAGCTCAAAGAGTTCATGGCTATTCTACCTACACTTACGGCCCCAATCAAAGGCGAAGTGTTGTTCATGTATATTGCAGCCTCCTTCGAAAGCATCACCGTATATTGGCAGAAAGGGAGAAGAAGCAAATCCCTATCTACTTCGTAGCGTGGTTCTACAAGGAGCTGAGCTAAATTATCCAGCATTGGAGAAGCTAATTTTGGCCTTGGTTCATGCTTTGCGAGACTTCAAGGTACTTCCAAGCTCACCCTATAACCGTATTTATCGACAAGCCAATTAAGCAGATACTTTCAAAGCCAGAGAAATCTGGAAGGATAGCTAAATGGGCTATCGAGCTAGGAGAACATGATATTGAATACAAGGGCAGAAACTCGGTCAAAGGGCAAATATTGGCGTGCTTTTTAGCGCAAACACCCTCCGAACCAAACATGACACAAAGGTTGTTGAAAAGAAACCCGATAAGGCAATCGAAGGGTGGAAACTTTATATGACGGAGCCTCCAGCTCCGATGGTTCGGCGCAGGTCTCTCATGCTCGTTGATCCCAAAGGGAAGGAGTACACTTATGCACTCCGTTTCAAATTCGATGCTACGAACAATGAGGCGGAGTACGAAGCCTTGTTAGCAGGTCTCCGATTGGCCAAAGATATGGAAGTGGAAGACTTGGCTATTTTTGTTGACTCACAACTAGTGGCCAACCAGATAAAAGGCTCCTACGAGGCAAGACAACCTGTGATCAAGCAATACCTGGATAAGGCCAAAGAAATACTCGAAGGGTTCGCATCCTACAACATAGAGCATGTTCGGAGAAACCAAAACAAGAAGGCGGATGCACTTAGCAAACTGGCATCAATGGCATTTGCTCATTTAACTAAGGAAGTTTTGGTCGAAGTATTGGCAGATAGGTCCATCGTCCGAAAGGAGGTGTCTGACGTAATACTGGAGGAAGACTCGAATTGGATGACTCCAATTAGAGAATATCTAATAATTGGTATACTGCCGGAGGATCAGAAGTTGGCTCGAAAGGTGCGCATCAAAGCACCACAGTACAGAATCATGGGAAATTACTTATACAGAAGGTCTTTTCTGTCCCCTTGGCTCCGTAGTGTAGGACCAAGGCAAGCTGCAAACATCATCCAAGAAGTACATGAAGGATCCTGTGGACTTCACGCAGGACCCCGTTCCGTTGTCTCCAAGGTCATGAGGGTCGGATATTACTAGCCTTCGATGCACAGGGACGCTGTCGACATTATTCAGAAGTGTGAAGCCTGTCAAGTCCACTCAAGAGTCCCAAGGCTACCAAAGCAAGATATGAATTCCGTAACGTCCGCATGGCCCTTCAGCAATGGGGATAGATATTGTAGGCCCTCTCGCGTTGCTCCAAGAGGAGTAAAATTCTTGGTCGTAGCCATCGATTACTTCACTAAATGGGTGGAAGCAAAGCCTTTGGCATCCATCACAGGAAGACACATGGAAAAATTTGTGTAGGAACATATTATCTGTCGGTTCGGAGTACCTCACATCATCATTTCGGATAATGGGAAGCGCTTTGCCGAAGGGTATTCCCGTGTTTTGCAGAGGTCTCAATATCAAACAATCTTTCACTTCCTCACCATCCTCAAGGTAATGATCCAAGTAGAAGTTACCAACAGAGACATCATACAAGGAATAGAACGAAGGCTAGGATACTATCACGTTGGGTAGATGAACTACCTCAAGTACTTTGGGCACATAGAACGCATACGAAGTCAAGTCACGGAGAAACACCTTCACCGACATATGGCACAAGCCGCCATCCCTTTGAAAGTAAGTGTCGAAACGAAAGGTTCATGAACTCGGCAGCAGATAACGAAGAAAGACTTCGTAGTAACTTGGACCTACTTGAAGAACGAAGGGAAATAGCCTCAATTAGAGAGGCTATCCACAAGCAAAAGATTGAAAGGTACTATAACAAGCGGGTCCGGCCTTCGACTTTCAAACCAGGGGAATATGTCCTCCGACTCAATAGCAAGTAAATGAGTACCGGGGTAAACTAGGACCTATATGGGAAGGACCCTACGTTATTAAGGAAGCATATGGCAACGGAGCCTACAAGCTGGAAACCTTGGAAGGAGACGCTATTGATAGAACCTGGAATGGCACTACTCTTCATAAGTTCTATTATGAAACTTACAATGGCTAAGGACACATTTTATTTGCTTTCAATCAATGTATTTGCATTCTTCTCACTTGGGGAAAGAAGCATTAATGGTAGGCGCCTAGTATTCATTTCTTAAAATGATGTAATCCTCCCTACCCACTTAATGATAATAACACATTTCCTCAAATCTTTGTTTCGCCAATACAACAAAGATTTGCCTACCAAGTCGCTTTATAAGTTTGAATGTCGAAGGGATGTACAAAGACTAAAAACATGTCTTGCTCATATGCATAACATCCATCTCAACTTCACATTAACTTTCCTATATGGCCTTAAGGCATTTCAAGCCTTCAAAGGATCAAGACGGAGTGGGTCGCGGCCCTCCTCACAAAGAATTAAATTATAACGATTGCTAATATTCTTGGTGAAGTAACTACACACAATGAGGCTATGCATCTACCATAAGCCTTAGGTTGTAAAAATATTTTACACAAGTAAAAATAACAAGAGAAGAATTACACATGGCAAAATTCGAGCCCTAGTGGCTTCAATGTAGATTAATGACTGGTTTAACTAGTCTAAAACAGGCCATAGCCTTACCGATCCAACAAAATAAAATATTGTCTTAGGCCGTAGCCTACATCACACATACCAAAAGTTAATTGTTTCATCGCACGAAGCCCGGAAAGGAACAGACAATTGTTTTAAAACAGGGTACACACCACCCTAGGGATCAAATTACAACCACATGGTTGCCTTCATCAAACCTTGGAGTGAGTAGGATCACCAGAACTCCGGAGAGGGAACCTTGGGTGACGGAGTCCTCTTGGAGGAAGATGGAGGTCGGATCATTCTTTATTTCTTGGGCCAGCAGGTCCTCAATTGAGGCTGGCTCACATCTGGGTAAGGAAAGGGAACTCTAAGGCGCTTAAGTGATTACCTACATCATCATACTCTTTTCATGAGTAGTAGTAAAATTTCAGATAAGGAATTTTCTCCCAAAGACCACCGGTTCCTCAGCTCTTGCTACCTCCTCCAAAGTGGTACACTTGCCATGGAAAATGGCAGCATTCACCACATTCCCAATGGCAATCCCCACATCATCACTATGGTAAAGTTCCATAGCAACATAAGGGATCACTTTGGTTACCAGATCCACTCGTCCTTCTTCAAAGATCTTTAGACGAAGGTTTAACCCATCCACCTTTTCTTGAGCTTGATCTCTTGGTCCAAAGCAGCCTTTGCCCTCTCTTGTTCAAGGCCTCCACACTTGGATGAAAGAACAGATATATGCTCTTTATAGCCTACGACCATTGAGCCTTTTCTCGACGGTTAACTTGTCTGACTTCGGCTTCACTTGTTGCCAATGACCTTTGAGCTTTTCATTCTCAAATCTAAGATCTTGCACTAAGGGATTCTTGTCAAAATCCTCCAAAGCATCCTCACAGTTCTTCTCCTGGTCCTCAGATACTTCTGATCCTAGCCTTCTCCTCTCAAAGATAACATCCATTTCTTCTTGAGCTTTGGTGATAGCACATAGTAATTCCCTTGTCCTAGCATTGAGTTGGTTGTCAAGCATGCACTGGCGAACATAGCTTTTATCATGTAGATCGCAGAGCCTTTCTATAAACATGTTATCCATCACTCCCTTCCACTTGGGTGGGATTACATGGCTAACAAGTTGGTGACAAGCTAGGGGAGAAGGAAGTTCTTTCGTATCAGGAAGTCCTGCAAAATATGTACATTCGTTAATATATTATTATTAGTACATAATTTTGTTTCGCAGGAAAGAAAATTACCATGGATATCATCGCCGCTGGGCCCTTCGATGGCTAGAAATTCCATGCCTTACCACCAGGCACTCTTTGCCGGTAGTTCGAGTGAGGGAGGAGTAGGTAGGATGAGCTTCCTTTTCAAGGCAGACTTCACGCTTTAGCATCCACCTTTCTGCCTTCGGACCCTCTCACCTATGCCGGAGGGTCCTACGATGGCTACTGTCCTTCGGACACTGGTTCGTCAGTCGCAGAACGTTCTCTACCAGTTGATCTTCCACATCTATGGGTTCCTTTGACGGAGGAGCAGAGGATACAGGCTCGATGGGTCACGCCCACATCATTGTTATTTATAGACACTGATGGGGAGCCGACGCCATAGCTTATCTCTTGAGGATTCTTTGGAAGGAAGCTTACCTCCTTTGCACCACCGGCTACAACAAAGTTCTAATGACATCTTTGCACAAAGAAGCAAATAAGATAAATATCAGCGAGATAAGTTTTAGTTTCTTATGTTAATTTAAAAAATACATACTTTCTCCATCACAAATTATCTCAGGTACCAACGGAGACCCCTCCCATCTTTCAGCAATGCGCCATGAAGGATTGGCTCAGAAAGGTCCGGCAGTACCTAGATGACGAGCCAAACGCTGATACAATGGGCTTCTTCTCACAAGATAAGGCAATGGATCGATGAACCTTTTCTCATCATATTGAAAGTCTGGGTTTAACAATGCAGAGTATGCAGGAGGGATAATGGTAGTTTGGATATAAAAGAACTTGCCTTTCCAGTTACTTATGTTCGTAAAAGGTCTATCTATCAAAATGGGCACATCCCTTTTACCCCTCTTGGACAAGGTCAACCAATCTCCTCCCGGGTATAGATTCAAAAAACCCCTAAGCATAGTCAATGATGGTTCGTACCCATAAGCTTTGCACATAACAATGTATGTTGTAAGCTTGGCTAGGCCAAAAGGGTTGAACCTAGAATTGTGTACTTCATAATACCGGAGGAATTCTAAGATCAAAGGATGCAAAGGTATCCTAAGGTTGGAAGTGGTGAAAGCATGGGTATACAGGCCTACATAATTTTCGGGGGCATCAAATATCCCTTGATTTTTACTCGGTAGCATTATTTTATGTTCCTGTGGAATGGGATAATCAGTGAGGAACGCTTTAAGCTCCTCCCTGGTTAGTGTGCAACCTTGTTGTTTTATCACAAATTTTTTATTGGTAGACATGATACTTTCTAAAGAACATAACAATGTATTTGAAATACAGAGAAGAGGAGCGTTTTACCTTGTTTGGTCGAAGGCTTGATCGGAAGAAGTTTTAGTAGGTGAAAACTTGGCGAGAGATAAACTTTTAGGTTTTTCTTTTTACATTTTATATACCCTACAAACGTTGAATCTTAGCCCTACACGTGTCCGGACTTATCCCTTTCCTACAGGATTTCAAACCATTTTTAAATTTTGAAAGGATGTTTACTTTTACCAAGGAAACAGGGGTAGTTAGGATTAATCTTGCATTTAATACGGTCAATAATTACAAGACTTTTCATCTTCGTTCGTTTTTTGTGACGAAGAGGAGGTTTCATTTTTATTTCTGAGTCGTAAGAAATATTTCTTGTTCGTACATATCACTTTCGACTGGGGGCTTGATGACGTACCCTCCGACGTCGAAGGACCCCTTCGCCACAGTCGAAATTGTACATTACAGACCCAAGTCTCTCCTCATAAGTCATTGGTGGCGTAAAACCATTCATCATTGACATGGTTACCAGTTGGAATCCCCACAACGAAGGCCTATGCCCTTCGTCTTCCTTGAAGATGCCAATACAAATAAGAACCTTGACTTGGTCTTCCCCCACGTTCCCACTATGTCCTTAGCTTCCCGCCAAGTCCGAGATAGTGGGGATGAAGCCCTAGCGGTTACCATATAAATGGGACCCCCATGATCTCCTAAATGTGTGCTAACACTCTCCAAGCTATTTTCATCATCTATAAATAGGTTGGACGAGTCATTTCAATGGTATGTTCACTCAACACAGTATTTCACATACATCATATTATCCACAACTCATATCATATCCTTATTCACACGCAGGAGGTGGTTCGTGGCCCAACCTGCGCAATCACTTAACGGTGTCTACTATTTCTTATTGCATTGACTACAAGTAAGTTGGTGCAAGCATATCACCCTCATACCCTTCGATCACCATTGAAGGCCCAGTGCAATTTAATTATTGTACAATCAACAACTCACCCTTAACCTTTGTCGTGTCTACCCATATTGCCTTCGAGAATTGTTTAGTCCTTAACTCTAATGGTGGAGATTTGTGTAACCGCCAAGCTTATGATAGAATACATGCTATGACTGGCGGAGATGATGGACTTAGTGAAAGAGTACACTAAGACGAAGGTTCCCGAGAAGGTATTAGTAAGAAACGATGAGTGCGCTACCCCCACTTTGTTTCCGATGAGGGTGGAGTGGTTGAGAAGAAGGAGACTGAGAGTAGCAAGGATAGTAAGGATAAGGATGAGGCTCAGACTGATGATGAACCCAAATTCATCAAGCACTACCTTCAAAGATGAGATCAATAAGAAAACAATTGTTAACCAAGTGAACAACTTTAGGTGCAATAATGTTCTTTGGAAATCCCTCTTAGGTGAAATAGGAGAGGAAGAGTATGACACCATGCCTATGGGACCTATGTAACAGTCGATTCTGAGAAAGCCAGTAACTAAGAAACAAGAGATCTCTGGGAACTTTGTAATTCCATGTAGCATAGGTGACTTAGAGAATATAATGCCGCTATCAGTCTATAATAAGTTAACTAAGGAGGAACCGACTGAGACCAATCTTAGATTTTCCTTAGCAAATCATTCATATGTTTATCCCATAGGAATATCGGAGGATGTCTTAATTGAGGTTGCGAATATTGTCTATCCGATGGACTTTGCAATTGTAGACATTGAACAAGATAAAAACATTCCATTAATCCTGGGAACACCTTTCCTGGCCACCGCCAAGGCAACCATCAAATGCGGTGAAGGAATTATGATACTCAAAAGTGGAAAAGGACAAGTTAGGATACCTATTTTTCCAAGAAATCCTTTGAAGATAATGGAGAAGGTAAAACATAAGAATTCGCATGTCTCTAATAATGTCGTTAAGAAGAAAATTACTGAATGGGAAAAAAGGCTTAGAAATTTCATGAGTCAAGGGATGGATGCGAAATTGTGGAAACGTGATAAAAAACTAGGAAAAATAAACATGACAAAGCCATGCCTCAAAAGAACCCTAGAGAATTTTTGAATGGATAAAAGGTGCTTTTGTATAAATCAAGAATTAAAGCATTAAGAGGAAGGAATAAGCCAAGATGGTTTGGACCCTATACGGTGAAAGAAACTAATCTAAAAAATAAAACCGTTATCATAATAGACGACGTTGGAAGAGAATTCATGGTGAGCATTCAACGTCTACAACCTTATGATGGAGGTTTAGTGAAAGAAAAGAAGGACGGAAATGAAGTCACATAGGGGCATGACTTCGAGTCTAGCTACAAGACTCATAAATAAAGAAAAGCGCTTCGTGGGAGGCAACCCATGCTTAATTGTTTGCTTGTTTGTGTGTCATACATCTTTTCATTAGTTGTTTATTCTCATGTTTGAATTTGTGAAAATGCTTTATTTTTTCTTTAACCTCGTCTTAATTACATATAATGGTATTTTACAAAAAGGATAAGTGTAGAGAAGATTACACACGTTTTTAAAAGAACGTGAACATGAGAATTACAACTCTTGAAAAAGATATATAGGTGTGTTTGTTAGAGTCAAATGCTTGTATCGAGTCATAATGGATGTTTTGCAGAAATGTTTCCAGATTCTAAAGATGTAATTTTTCCGAAAACGCAGCAGCACTTGTCAGATAACTGACGGCGTCAGATTGCAACCTGACGGCAGAGGAGGAGCGAAAAACTTATCTTATTTTCTCTCATTTTCTGGCTACTTATAAATTTTGGAATTTCTCAAGTCTTAATTTTTCAGAAAACTCGTAAACATCCATTCCACAAGCATTATATCCTAGTATAGTATAGTCATATATAGTTTTACCGCCGATTTTACACGAAGGTTTCGTCTATTTTCTTAAAGTGTGCAGGTTTTATTTATCAAGAAGAAGATACATAATATTGGATGGAGCTTTTCACGAATATATTCTTCTTGAAGAAGAATTTAACCAGTACTTCCCACGGATCCTACCGAGCTAATAAGGGGAGTATTAGTTTCTTTCTCTATTAATTACCTTCCATTATCATAACTTTGACACTTTCGGAGAACATTGGGGACAATGTTCAGTTTAACTGTAGGGAGGGAGAATAAAACGGGAACTTTGAAACTATGCTTACCCATGATCATTTGCCTTGTCCAATTTCATTTGTGTAATAAACCATGAGAAATATCGGTTAGGATAATTTTGGCACCAAATTTAACATTTTTCATGACATGTAGGAGTGGGCCATTAGTCTTAATAAAGCGTCTCATGGATAGGAATTATATGACTAGCACAAAACCCTTTACCACTCAAATTCCACCCCAAAAATGTGAGGTTCGCCCCTATATTTGTAGGAATTAAAGCATTTATCTTTAATGCTTCGAGAGTATACCGGTAGTATAATAGATTCTAGAACTTGTTTTGTGATGCATCCCGAGATCGCTAGTGAGACTACACTTGTGTAGTTAGGAATAACTAAATGATAAGAGGCATTAGGATAACCCTTGTTTGATACCCGTGTTATAATTACTTCTTCCACATCGGTTGAGTAATTCCCCCACACCCTTGTGATGTACTCATCTTTAGTACACGATACCCCTAGTTAACCCCTCAGAGCCTATCCTTTTCATGGTTCTCGTGATGTTTCGGTTTTTCGGAATATCAATGAAGAGCATTGTTTATAATCCACCCCCAAATGTACACCTAAATCGCCTTAGCCTACCTTGTAGGCACTCACTTTTAGTGCATAATTGCCATCATACTAAACCCTTAGTTCAATTATCTAGTTACTTGCATAAGTTGCTAAGTCGAGTCATATCCTTTGTATACAGTTTTGGGACGATTGGGACTCATGATAAAAGTTAAATTTTATGAAGTGACGGGAAAGAACGTTAAATTCAAATTCCTTTTATTTACATAATAATGTACTCTAAGTGTTTTGATCTTTTCAATTCGGGTCAAATTAGTGTTAGAGTAATAAAAACTCAAGTGTAGGGATGTGCCTATAAATCCCTTATATTTTAATGTTATCGTAGAGGATGGAAGAGTAAAAGTGTATGAAGAAAAATCAAAAAAAGAGTGTTAAATAAAAAAATAAAAAATAAATAAACATACGGGCTACCATCCTACATCTATCTTTAAATTTATGTTTGTTTGTTTCAAAGTTATCTAGATTTTAGAGTGTCGAGTCTTGGCTTAGCAACGTCATTCTTCTCATGCTTGTAACATAAAGGTTTTTGACTTGCCACCACTAAATCGCCTATCCAACCAAACCCTTTGTTTTCTCTATCGTAAGCCTAACGTTACAACCCTTTAAAAGACCTCTTAGATAGTTTTTCCTAGGTGCTTACGCCAAAGCGATGGAGGTTTGATCTAATTTCAAGCCTATGGTAATCTATGTACTAGGACCGGTTAATGAGTGTTTATCTTCCATTTCCAATTTGATATATTTCATATACACCCGAGAGATGAGAGTATCCAAACACCACTTGTGAGGTGCTAGTGTGTAATTTCCGTGCTTGTTATGACTTTTGCGAGACTCATACTTGTTGTGAATTATTCTAAACCAATGCTTCATGCCTCCTAACTTATAAATTAATTGGCCAAAAGCAGATTTGCTTGAGGACAAGCAAATACCAAGTGTAGGGATATTTGATAAGGATTTAAAGATACTTTTGAGTTGTCATTTAAGCCCTTAATCGACCACTTTTATATCCTGCTTAATTTCGTTCTTTTTCACTTTTTAGGTCTCTTGAAGGCAAAATGCTTGAATGATGCTTATTTGGACGAAAAGGCGTGAATATGTGAAGAAAATGGCTAAAGTCAAGATCAAGACACTCAAGGTGCTGAAGTGTACCCAACGGCGTCATAAATAAAGGGAGACTCCGTCCCTCTAATTGCGACGGCTCAGGAGTGAAATTGTTATTTTGTACCTAACGGCGTCAGGCTTTAAAGAGTAGGGCGTCACAACTCAAACGGCCTAGATCCGATTCGTGACGTCGCCGAAGATGAAGCCAACGGCGTCACAACCAAAAGTGACACCGCCACAAAGTTGACTTGGTCAAGACGAAACCTAATGGCGGCGATCCGACGGCGTCACAATTAAAGAGTGACGCCGTCACATTTGTAACTCTATATATAGAATTCGAATTTTTAGACTTTTAGAGAGGTAGAATTATGGAGTAAAACCCTAAAACGATTTTGGTTTGTCTTGGGCAGTATCTTAGGGGTCTCATACCCTATTTTACATCAAGATAAGTATATTACTTCATTGATTTAATTATGTCTTCGATTGTATGTGTGTATGCTTGCATGTTTACCATGTCCGGTTAATTTATTTGTGTGTTTGCTTAGATCTATGAAACCTAGTTATTGAATATTTATTGGTTGTCTCTTATCTTAATTGTAATTGGCTTAGGATTTCAATAGGCCATCGTTGTGTTTTTAATGCTTGAGTAATCTTTGTGAACATTAGTTTATAATCGCCTAGAGTTATTGTAGGCCAAAAAATCAAAAGATAACCTTATAGTTAGTTTATGAATCCTACAGATTTTGTAGGAAATAACCATAAGGTATCCTCAAAGAGTTAAGGAAAAAAGCATACCCTACGACCTTAGGAGACACAAAGTGTTAAGAATAAGGACGTGACAATTCAACCATCAATAAAAGATAACTAGGGAGTAATAGTATCTAGGTAAACACATTTTTAATCATCATACGAGCACTCATCAATTAGACATAGACTGCCCCTTAGCTTAGTTAATTAGATAATTAGAATAGTAGAGTAATTGGTAGAAGTACCACCCCCAAATCCAATACCCGAGATCGCATACCTTTCAATTTCCTAAAAAAAATATAAAAAGATAAAAAATAATCTTCCTCAAACCCCAACCTTAGCGTAGTAATTTCTCACTAGCATTCTTATTCCACTAGAGAACGATATCGATCCCGAGGCTTACCCTAATACTACACTACAATGATTAGGTTCACTGCCTAGGTGGTAAAAAACTTGCTCAAGAAAAGGAAGTTTTCTTTGACCTCTAACGCGTTATCGTATCATACCTCTTAACCGGATCTGGCCTATAAATACGCCCCAAAATTCTGCATTTCTCATTATTCACTCCACACACAAAAGCAGGGAACGTGGGTAGGAGGTGAAGGAGATCTTGAGGAGCATACGGAGCCATCTCTAAGGGAGAAATCACTCCCTAATGATAAGCATTAGCAATTTATCATTTCTTTTACTTTCAATTCATGTATTTCATAATGTCAAACATTGAATCGATTGTTTAAGTTAATATGATCGGCTAAGCACATTTGGTGCTAGCCTAGTTATGATTCCTTAATTGTTTTGTTTATGTTTACATTGCTTCCGTTTAATTGTTTCTAGTGTATGCATGCATAGTTTGTTGGTAGCTACCCTTGTTTCGGTAGTTTTGAATGGCTGTAGTGTCTAGTTGCTTAGGAAATATGACCAACTTACCCTAAGTAGGTAGACTGAGTGGGAAGGGTAAGAATTTACCAAATGACGACCCTTCTTCGCTTGTGCGATTTGACCAACTGATCACCTACCGTTTGGATGAACTTAAAAAGTTAGGGATGAGTGTTTAAGATGCTAGCGCCCAAGAACTTATTGTTATGAATCTTGCATGTAGTGGAACTTAATTACGTGGCTTAGGGGACTAAAAACAACTGGACTTTCAAGGGTAGTAGCTTGATCTCTGCTGGAAACCTTTGCTGATAGGTTAGGACGAACTGACCAAATGCTATCCTAGCGACTTAAACCCCCACTTGAAGCAATTTGAAGTAACTAAACGTGAACATAACATGATACGATGAGTAACTAGGTTATCGCACTTCTCCTCTATTGATCACAACCCTTGCCTTTATTCACTTTCCTTTATTTTCTTGTCTTTAGTTATTAATTAATCATTTCAACCTTAAAATATGTGACACCTAGACTTAATTAGAATCATTTCACATAGCTCTTGGGACGACCTCGGTTTTACCAAATACTGCACTACACACGATCGGGTTCACTGCCCGTTAGTGCATTAGGGTAGACCATAGGTATAACGAGACTCTTATAAATATTAAAATCTGGTCTGTAAAACCTGCATCAATAGACTTAAAATTTACAAATATGTATCCACATATAAATGTGGTAAAAGTCGTGTACAAAGAAGCATGCAAAACATCTTTGTAACACTAATTTTAAAAACTTTTGGAAATGTCACTATAGTGATCATCATGGTTCACGGTAGCTCCAATCGAACGCATGGGAGGCCGAGGACCGTAAGCGTGAAGCAATAACCTAGACATCCTTTCGGTGCATCGTGGCACCTCTTTAAACCCCCTTTTGAGTTTTTCTAGTGGCTGAGCCGTACATCCCAAGTGTCCATAGCGTCTAGTGTTTAAATTCTTGAAAACGTATTTCATATATTAGGTCACTTTATTTTACAAAAACGATTTTCCACAAATCAAATAGCAGGTCACAATGAGCATGTTATTTAGGCGACTAAATAAAGACCAATATTAATGTTGTGGTTACGATATGTATTATTCCATATTACATACAATTAGGTGTCAAAGCAAGTAACAATGCACATATATGAATCACAAACATATAAGCATAAACATCAATATAAAAAATATATTGTTCCGAGTTCTCTTACGGGTCTTCCTCAAACGGAGAAGCATAAGACCGTCACTAGGTACGAAACCTAGATCGCCCCATACATCACTTAAAAGCAATTGAATGGGTCTTGTGGCCGGAAAACACATAAAAAGCATGGCAATCTCAATTAACAAGTAATTACGCAAATTTATGTATTTAATAAATAATATGTAATTCTAATTATCATAATAATTCTAATTAACAATTAATAAATTCAAATTAACTTTTAATTCTAATTAACAAGTAATTCTAATTAACAAATTTAATTCTAATTAATAAATTAATTCTAATTATCAATATAATTTAATTTGTGTGTGACTAGTTATTATTTATTAAAAATTGACAAGTATTGCATATAGTTGTCAAAACAAATTAAAACGAATAACTAAGTTAGTTTCATGCAACCTTTTAAACATGTTTATTAATAAGAAACGTGTAACCCATAATCGCAAAAAGCGATTTGACTTGTGATGCCACTGTTGGGATTTATGAACTACGTTAACCAATTAACGATATGAATGCGCATCGGATATGGATCTAGTAATCGCAATTAGGTTAACACGTATAATAAACAATTAATGAATAAAAGGGAAAATAGAAAACCTAACCTTTCGTGGCAATTGAAATCAAGTAGACGAACAAGAAAACCAAACGAAACACCAAGTATCTAACGTAGATACCTCTATGAGTATCACACACAAACCCGATAACCGTATACGTTCAATAATGAAGCTAGTCGAGAACGTAATAAAACCAATCAATAATTGAACCTACTTGAATATCACACGAACAAGAAAACCACCCATGATCTTGTCTCCTTCCTGTCCAAGAACCAAACAGTCAAACGACTATTTTTTAACCCTTACCCGATATCGGACAAAGAGGTATGATATCCTTTGCTTTGTTGTCCGAGGAAAAGAACCACGAACAAAAACAAAACCCCTTCTTTGTTGCTGCTATTCATTGACGACCAGAAACAAATAATACCAATAAACCTTTCTAAACACTTGGATTGAGATACAATGCTAGTTTAGAACAAGAACAAACCAACCAAAAACAAATCGACTTAGAGCAAGTCGATTGGGAATATGAGCAGGATGCAAGAATCGTTTTTAGGGTATTAGGGATGTGAGATTATGCGTCCAAGTTGAAGAGGAATGGGTGTATTTATATAGCCAAGGAAACCGACCCAAGGATGGGTTTGTTTCTTGGTGGACAAGCTTGAAACCCAAGCAAAACCCATTCACTCTTTGTTGCCCTATCGGATGAGTATTCAAGGCCCAAGGCTAGCTCAATTAATCCAGCCCAAGTCCATGCATAAATTGTCCATGGGTCATACAAATCGGGTCAAGCTCTTGCATGCATATCGGGTATAAAATTAAAGTATTAAATATGTTCGACAGTTATACTCGTGTTTATCGTATGTGTCCCCATAAGCTCACACACTTTTAGTTGTTTTGTCGTGTTTACATCTCCCACAAACCAACAATTTTTACCATCAAATTAATAGCCATCTTATCTAAAACCATAAACCAAACACCCCAAATGCATGCCAATGTTACCACTTTCAATGGAGAAGACTAATCATATGCCTTAATATCTGCTTTTGGAATTCATAACAACAATCAAGTAATATTATCACATTCTTCAATTGACTTTCATCAAACCAAAACAGTTAAATAGTTAAACTTTTTGAGAATAACATCTTGTAATTTCAGAAAATGCACATAAATTCACAAAACATGCCATTACCTTATGATGAATACTAATGCCAATCCATATGAGATTTTAAAAAGTTAGAGAGGTTGTCCCATCTTTCATGACACACCAATCACTGCTTGAAACTCAAAACAAACCACACTGTCATCATCAAGATATTAGCCATTTGTTATAACCCAAACATCCAAACACCCCTGTAAATAACATTTAATATGCCACTCTATTTCCCACAACTTTGATACTTCCATAACATCTTTACATTTCTTCACAGTTAAGCTCTTAAGTCTATTCTTTAGTGAATCAATTATTTCCTTGTAAACACGCTCCCAACTTCTTTCCTTCAGTTGAAAAAACCTCATATATATTTCTTTCATTCCACACCTGGTACACCACAACTGCCACAGTAATTCTTATGATAATATTCTAAATGTTTTTAGCACATGATAGTTCTTTAATACTATTAATAACTTCATTCCAACTATTTCAAAGTTTGGGAAGTTTTGTTTTCTTGTTGATCTCCTCCCAAATTTTAGCAGGGTATTCACATGTAAAAAACGTGATCATGTGAATCAGGTAATTGTTTGCAAAGGACACATGCATTTTTTAACATGGTTACCATTTACTTAACATATCTTGAGTTGGGAGCCTTTCCTGTATAACTATCCAAAATAGGAATTCATTTTTTAGAATGCACTGAGTAAACCACATAACTTTTGCCCAATCAAAATTGACTCATTCTTCTTTGGAATCATTCCAAGCAGCATCGATAGAAAATTTTCCCTCTTTTCTTTCATTAATCCACACTACTCTATCAACTTTATGCTCATCAATTATAGTCATATGTAGAGCATTCAGCTAAGGAAACTTTGTATCCCAGCACTCAGGCAAACTCCAAAAACCATTTCTCTATATGTCAGCTACTTTGGCATTATCATTCATTCTAGCTTTATATCTATTTCTTATTCCCACATGATTAGATAGCGGTTCATTCCCTACACATATATCATACCATAAAGATGTTTGTTTACATTCCCCACAATGTGCCTAATATGAGGTCTCATAGTGTCTCTTAAAGACAGTAAGCAATTCCACCTTAACTTGCATTTTCATCACTTTACACATCCCAAATACTCATTCCTTTTAATCTAAACATTTTCACCCATTAACCCAAAAGGACTCCTTTTCAGCCACAATGTTCCAGATATGCTTCATCATTAAAACTTCATTCCATCTCTCCTTAGATTTCACTCCTAAACCACCCTAATCCTTAGGCAAACAAATCTTTTCTATGAAAATTTTCCTTTTCCTCCTATTAAGGTCCCCTGACACCATAAGAATCCTCTCAATCTCTTTCACCACAATTTTAGGAATTTTGAACACTTATGTCCAACACAGCTGCATAGAAGCTAAGAGTGACATTATTAACTGTAATCTTCCTTCAAATGACATAAATCTAGTTTTCCAATCACTAATCCGTTGTCTCACTTTATCAGTCAGATTTTTACAATAAGTTATTCTCAGCTTCCTTGTTACCAGGGGACCTCTTAAATACATAACAGACAACTTTCCTTATGTAAATGGTATTATAATCACAATTTCATTTTTAATATTTGCTTTTATATTCCTACAAAACATAGTGATTTTCTTCATATTTGGTTAAAGCCCAGAGTATTTATTGAATTCCTCCAAAGTTGCTTTGATAACCATTATTGAATTTAAGTTTGTAGAACATCATTATGTCACTAGCAAAACATAAATATGTCATTTCCAATTCCTTGCATCTGAGTGATATTTGAATCTCCCATTTCTTTCACCTTTTGTTTTATTATCAAATTTAGGACTTCCATTACAAGAATGAACAAATATAAGGATAAAGGATCATCTTGTTTCACCCCTCTACTACTTTTAAAAAATTCAAATATTTCACCATTTATGCATATTGAGAAAGTTGGTGTAGAGCTCATCGCCCAAATGTGATTTTTCTTATGGAGACAAAGAGCAAACAAGAAAAGCTAGAAAAAATTCGACGATCATTGCATTTTGCGTTTGCTTTCTATGTTGATCCAGTGGGCCGCTCAGGGGGGTTGTGTTGGGAATTATGTGAAGTATGAATTATGCTGATGTTCGTGCTGAAAGGATTCTACTGAAGTGTATGGATTCTGCTGAAGACATAATTCTTCTTAAGCTATATAGGACGTAGTTTGTTTCTGCGGAAATAGTTATTCCGTGTCTTATGTATTTAGTTAGGATATGCATGAGCTTTATTAGAAAGTGATAATGTATATCTTATTTAGTTTTATGATTATACGTTTCTTAGGAAACAAGTTAGGGTTCCTTGCTTATAAAAGGAACACAATAGTATGGTTAATGAAACGAGTTGAAAAACAGAGTTTTAGCAATATATAGATCCATAGAGAATCAACGAGTTCTTAGTTATTGTGTTTGTGCTTATATTTGATTTTCCGCTAAAGAATATAAGTCGTAGAGATTGTCAATTAGTTTGCTTATGATTACATAAGTAATACTAACGATCTGCGAGTGCTCAAGATCTATCAAGGTCTACAGTTTCTACAAGTGGTATCAGAGCCTCGAGAGAGTCTCTACGATACTAAGAATCGTTTTTCATAAACACTCATACAACCAACAAATCGTTCACCATGCCTGGATCACAAGATGATATTGAGGTCACCAACAACCAGAACACCACCAATCTGCAACAACTAAGTCTCTCGAACAGCAACGCCAAGTTTCCTT
Source organism: Chrysanthemum makinoi (assembly GCA_910596185.1). Taxonomy (NCBI): domain Eukaryota; kingdom Viridiplantae; phylum Streptophyta; class Magnoliopsida; order Asterales; family Asteraceae; genus Chrysanthemum; species Chrysanthemum makinoi. The sequence goes on along the minus strand of OU343220.1, from coordinate 312,314,665 downwards.
ATCTAAAGAAGGAGGAATACGATTTATGGGCAATGAAGATGCAAAACTGGATTTCCAACATTGATTGGAATATGTGGGAAGTAGTCAAGAAGGGAAACAGCTTAAAGAGAACTACCACAGATCCTGATGAAAAACTTATTCATGTTCCTCCCAAATCTGCTGAAGAATTACTGGCAGTTCAGAGAGAAACCAAAGTTAAGACAATTCTTCTTTAAGCTATTCCTGAAGATCACTTGAGTGATTTTCACTTCATGAATGATGCTAAGGATATTTGGTTGGCCATCAAGGCCAAGTTTGGAGGGAATGAGGAGTCTAGGAGAATGAGAAAATCAATGCTGCGACAACAGTTTGAAGACTTTCAGATCTCTGAAGAGGAAGGAATTCACAAAGGCTATGACAGGTTTCACAAGATATTAAGTCAGTTGAATCAGCTTAAGGCAAAGCCACATAATGATGATTGCAATTCCAAGTTTTTGCGATCTTTACCTCAATCCTGGCTACAAGTAAGCATTGCCTTTAAAACTAAAGGTGGGCTTGATATGATTACATTTGATGAGATGTACAACAAGCTTAAATATCTTGAGCCTGATGTACGAAGTCCCTTCCGTTCATCAACTACTACTAGTCATACAGCATTTGTTGGAGCCTCTAATCCAAAGATGACTCATGCTCCAAGTCCTACTTACTCATCATCATATTACACTAACTCTCCATCCAGTTCTCAATCTACATCTAGTGGTATAATGGAAGATGTGCTTGGATCCTTCTTTGCTGATTATGATCCTCAGCAGGAACTTTTATATGAGGATTTTGATCAGGTAGATCCTCTGGAGATGGAAGAGATGAAGTTGAAGTGGCAAGTGGCTATGCTTTCTATGGACATCAAGAAATTTGAGCGTAAGGCTGGGAGGAAGTTTGGATTCCAGGGAAGAGATCCAGCAAGCTTTGACAAGAAGAAGGTCAAGTGCTTTACATGTCATCAGATGGGTCACTTCTCCAGAGAGTGCAAGGATAGGAAGGCTGGAGATGAGGTGCGATACTCTTCCTATCAGCAGAATCAAAGGGATGCTGGAACTTCAAAGCCTAGATCCTCAGTTGCTATGGTCACTTTGGATGCCAATGTCGACTAGACGTCTCATGCTACGGAGAATGATGATGGTCCTGGTGGTGATAATATTGGGATGCTAGCATGCTGTACTTCAGAAGATAGGCATGATCAGATTGCCTTGATGGGCATCTCTCAGGTACAAAATTGCTTGTTTGGTTGTAGTGAACGTTATAATGAACTTAAAGAAGCATATGATATTTTGAAACCTAAATATAATGAATGCTATGTTGAAGTTGAAGCTTATAAACATAGTTAAAAAACATTAGAAAGACAAAATGTTTGGTTTCAGAAGAATCAAATAGCTTATGATGAGAAGATTAGGGTGATAGAATATGATCTAGAATGTACACAAAATGAATTAAAAAGGTCTAAGAAATTGAGATCTGATGTGGTGTCTGAAAACAGTGTGTTGAAAGAAAAATTAGATGCTGAAATTGCTAGGCATAACGAATGGTTACTGAATGGAAATAAGTTAGCAAGGCACATCTATGCTAGTCAAACTCCTAATAATTCAATAGGCTTAGGCTTTAAGAAATATGTAGGATTAGAAGCTAGAGATGACACACGTAAATCCACACCAGCAGGCTTAGCTAATTATGTTAAAGAAGGTGACCTACATGCTGTACGTGGATCCATTAGAGGAATACCTATGCCTGTTGACCTTTCCAATACTATTGACTTTGATGAATCACATCATCTTTATGGCAAAAAATCCAAAGACTTGCCAGACCCTGATTCTTCATCTAATGATTTTGTCTCTTGCTCTGACAGTGACAAATCTTCTTTTCAAGGGTCTACTTCTTATGTCAGCTGTGATTCAAGTGATAAGTCAGACCTACCCAAGACCTCACCTATGCCTGCACCCAAGCCTACCAACAAGCCTTTACGAGTTGCTGATGAAGAGTCATCTTCCAAGCCAGTTTCTTCTGAAGACTTGTCTTTTCAGTCTTTGCATAATAATAATGTTAAAAACAATTCCTTTAATGTTTCTGGTTTGAATGCTTCTGCTTGTAATAGAACATCTTTTGGTTTGAATAAATCTTCTAAACAGAAGACATGTTTTGTGTGTGGAAGTAAATTTCATTTAATTAAGGATTGTGATTTTCATGAACAAAGAATGGGTGTATGTGTTGGGAAATCGAGACCAATGTGGACTAATGTTAATGCAATACCACCTTATATTCCACAAGCTAGAAGATCTGTAGCTAGACCATATGTGCCACCAACTAGTTCATACTTTAAAAATGGTTATTGGCCTGGGTATGTTGACTCTTTGAATGATGGGAAAGGTTATTGGGAAACTGCTGTGAAGCCCTCAGCAGGTTGTTCTTGGCCAAAAAGGGGACCTAAATTTCAATGGAAACCTAAGAACAATGGTGGATCTTATAAATCTGCATGGCTTCAATCTAAAGATCCACAAGGAAGGTTCAAGTCAGCAATGACTTGAGCCTCAATAGTGTACTAACTTTTTGTATATTTTTGTTGTAGGATCATCCTCTGAAGCACAAGGATGTTGGCATTGTTGATAGTGGTTGCTCTAGAAGCATGTCAGGAAATAGAGATATGATGCATGATTTTGTACCCCTTGAAGGAGGAGGCAATGTGACATTTGGTGGAAGTAATGGTAGAATCACTGGGAAAGGGACCATCAAAACACCTCAACTGGACTTTGAGAATGTGTACTATGTCAAGGAACTACAACATTTCAACTTGTTCTCAGTCTCACAAATCTGTGATACAAAGAACAAAGTACTCTTCTCTGAGGATGAATGTCTTGTGCTGTCTAAAGACTTCAAACTTCCAGAAGATACATCTATTTTCTTTGAGAGTTCCTCGAACTCACAATCTATACACATTCAACTTAAATGATGTACAACCAGAAGGTGATTTAACTTGTTTGGTGGCTAAAGCATCTCTGGATGAGTCTACAAAATGGCATAGAAGGATGGCACATGTGAATTTCAAGACCATAAACAAGCTATCTAAACTGGGTCTTGTTGAAGGACTTCCTTCTAAAGTTTTCACCAATGAACATAACGTGTTGCACGCAACAAAGGAAAGCAACACATAGCCTCATACAAAGCTATTAATGCAGTGAGCCTTATTTCTGAACCTCTTCAGTTGCTTCACATGGATCTCTTTGGTCCAACTCAAGTCAGAAGCATAGATCACAAGTATTTTTGTCTGGTCATTACTGATGACTATAGTAGGTTTTGTTGGGTATTCTTCTTGAGGACTAAAGATGAAACCTCTCCAGTTTTAAAAGAGTACATTACTCTTGTTGAAAACCAGCTGAACAAAAAGGTTAAAGGTATCCGGTGTGATAATGGGACAGAGTTCAAGAATGCTGTTTTGATTGAACTCTGTAGGTCTAAAGGAATCAAAAGGGAATATAGTACTCCAAGAACACCTCAACAAAACGGGGTGGCTGAAAGAAAGAATAGGACCCTCATAGAGGCAGCAAGATCTATGCTTGCAGACTATAAGTTACCCACCATGTTTTGGACTGAAGCAGTTGGCACAGCTTGTTATGTTCTAAACAGGGTATCTATCACTAGACCTCACTTTAAAACACCTTATGAACTTCTCTATGGGAAAGTTCCTGTTATTCATTACCTTAAACCTTTTGGCTGCCAAGTGACTATTTTGAATACTAGTGATCCACTGGGTAAATTTGATGAGAAGCCTGATGAAGGTTACATTGTGGGTTATTCGGCTCATAGTAAAGCATATAGGGTATACAATTTGAATGCTAAGAAGATAGAGGAGACTTTGAACCTGAGATATCTAGAAGACAAGCCTAATGTTCAAGGACAAGGTCATGTTTGGTCTTTTGACCTCGATTACTTAACTGACTATTTGGGTTATTCTAGACATGTGGCTAACCAGAATGCAGATATACAAGTGTCTCCCACTGACAGTACTACTACCATGAATGCTGATTCTGATAGTGAGTTTGAGGATGATGAGCATCCTATTGTTGTACCTTCTTTCTCCCCTAACAATTTTGCAGGTGACACTTCCAAAGTTACTTCTGCTGAGAGTGAAGACGAGTCCAACTATGCAGAGGACCTTACTAGGCTAAAGAAGCAGGAGTATGCAGCTAATCTAGAAGCTGAAAGGAATGCTGAGGAGATTGAAAGAGAAGCAATCAGTGGAAATAACCATTCTGCTGAAAGTGATCCGATTTCTCCTATCATCACTAATTCTGCTGAAGGCTATGCTGTTACTACTCCCATTTCTACTAGAGTGTCCACAGACTTTGGAGATCCTTATACACATTTTCCAAGACCCTCAGATCTTGGTAATCATCAACCCAAAGCTGGAGTCTTCACCTCACCTTCCTATGACACAGAGTTTGAACCAACTGTGACTAATCTTGATACCACCATTGATGTAAACACCACTGCTACTAAAAGGATCAACCTTGCTCATCCACAGTCAAATATTATTGGTGATCCTCATGCACCTGTTAGAACTAGAGGCACTGTAACAAGTTCTAAATATGGTCAAGTGGCTTTTATCTCTTATGTCTTAAATCAACAAAGGGACAATCACACAGACTATGATCATTGTCTGTTTGCCTGCTTTCTCTCTCAAGTGGAACCAACCAGTGTTACTCAAGCCTTGGAAGATTCAAGTTGGCTTGAAGCTATGCAAGAAGAGATGCAACAGTTCCAAAATCAGCAGGTTTGGATATTGGTCCCACTACCTGAAGGGAAGTATGCTATTGGGACAAAATGGATATTAAAAAATAAGAGAGATGCAAGGGGTGTTGTCATTAAAAACAAAGCAAGATTAGTAGCTCAGGGGTATATACAAGAGGAGGGGATTGACTATGATGAAGTGTTTGCACCTGTTGCTAGAGTAGAGGCCATACGAATATTTTTGGCTTATGCATCTTACATGGGTTTCATGGTATATCAAATGGATGTTAAAGGTGCATTTCTGTATGGTGAAATAGAAGAGGAGGTTTATGTCACTCAGCCTAAAGGATTTGAAGATCCAGATCATCCACATCATGTTTACAAAGTATTTAAAGCTCTCTATGGACTACATCAGGCACCAAGAGCTTGGTATGCTAGGCTTTCATCATTTCTGCTGAAGCTTGGATATAGAAGAGGTGCCATTGATAAAACACTTTTTCTGAAGAAGAATTCAACAGACATTATTCTTGTGCAAGTTTATGTGGACGATATCATATTTTGGTCCACTAAAGAAGCTTGGTGCAGGGAGTTTGAGGAACTGATGAAGGGAGAGTTTCAGATGAGTGCCATGGGGGAGCTTACTTTCTTTTTGGGTCTTCAAGTTCAGCAGAAACCTGATGGTATTTTTATCAGTCAGGACAAATATGTGAGGGACATTTTAAAGAAGTTTGGTATGGAGAGTGTCAGAACTGCCACAACACCTTATGAAGCTCCAAAGTCAAAGACAAACAATGAACCAGATCTACATGTGAATGTTCATTTATACAGATCTATGATTGGTTCATTAATGTATCTAACATCTTCTAGGCCTGACATCACTTTTGTTGTGAGTGCTTGCTCTAGACATCAAGTCACTCCACTTGATTCCCATTTGAATGCAGTGAAGAAGATTTTTAAGTATTTGAAAGGTCAACCTCATTTAGGCCTTTGGTACCCAAGAGAGTCTCCTTTTAAGCTGGAAGCATATAGTGATAGTGATTATGCTGGTGCAAATCTGGATAGGAGATCTACAACTGGAGGTTGCTAATTTCTTGGAAAGAGATTGATTTCTTGGCAGTGCAAGAAACAAACTATTGTGGCTACCTCATCTACTGAAGCAGAGTATGTTGCTGCTGCAAATTGCTGTTGACAAGTTCTTTGGATACAAAATCAATTGTTGGATTATGGGTATAACTTCATGAACACAACAATTTTATTGATAATCAAAGTACCATATGCATTGTTAAAAATCCAGTTTTCACAGTAGAACTAAGCATATTGAAATCAGGCACCACTTTATAAGAGATGCATATGAAAAACATTTGATAAAAGTGGTTAAAATTCACACTAATGATAATGTGGCAGATCTGTTAACTAAGGCTTTTGATGGACCAAGGTTTCAACACCTTGTGGTTCATATTGGTATGCTCAACCATTGACTGCAAAGTTTAAGGGGAGGCATATGCCTCAGGGGAGGAGTTTGGATGTAAACTTTGTATATTAGTTTATGTATTTTCTAACACTAACCAACTGATGTTCTTTAGTTTGTTTTGTTTTGGTTTGTGTATTTCTCTGTGTCTGTTTTGCAGTTTGCTTATATAAGTTGCAGTTTATTAGGTTTGGAGATGGACATGTAAGCTTAAAAGTTTGTTTCTACTGAAATCAAAGTACTGAAGTTGAGCTATTTGTTTCCACTGAAGAGATGTACTAAAGACAAATTGTTCATACAAAAGAAGTACTGAAGTTAATTGTTCATTCTTTCATTCAAGAAACAGTTTACAGCTTACAGCTTACAGATTACAATCAACTTCAAAAGGAATTACAAGGACTACTAAACCTATGCTAAACACTAGCTTATATCATCTATTCCTACAGCTGTTGGATATGCATGATCGCTCATATCTTCCATTCCAGCTACTGGATATGCATTCGTGATGACTTGCATAACCACCCATTCCTTCTATCTCGATGGCTGGATATGCATGACCGGTACGATGAAGAAGCTAAGGATCAAAATGGGAAGAATGGATTGATGAAAACGATGATGATGAAGATGACCACACATGTCCTTTGTGCTTCATCTGCTTGGTTTCACCAAAAAGCAATTCATCCACCTTCCTTAAGCCCTTCCCCTATACGATATGTGATGAAGCACCAAACCATGGCGCAGGAAGAGCAAGCACCACCTCTTTTCCGGCACAAGGCCTCTGTTGAGGTTGAGATGCTGAAGGTTGGGAGTAAGATGTTTTCTTCTTAGTGGACTCATCAGAGTCATCAGAAGACTCACTTGGATTCACTACACTATCATCATCTGAAGAACTGAGAAATGGGGATTTCAATGGTCGTGGGTCATATGGATATGGAAAAAATTGAAGGAAATCACTGGATGATGATGATGATGGAGAAGAGGTTGGATTAACAACCTCTGGTTTATTACTCATGGTTGATTATGGTTAATTTTGGGGCATTGATGAAATTAGGGTTTGTGATGATATTTGGGGGTAAGTGATGAGAGATAAGTATGCATTGGGGATTGTTTTATAGACGGTTTCAAGACTTAATGAGATTGAATGTGAGTTGGGTGAAACAGTAAAAAGATATTTACTGAAGCTTCTTGAATACGTGATGTGTTTCTGCTGATTGAAATACTTCAGCAGAATGACCATTGTTTTTGCGGAAGTTGAAATTTAAATTTGGTAAAAGGTTGCATTACACGTCAGCTTTGGTCAATAACTTAATATATTTGACCAAAATTTGGGAAACTTCTACTTATACCCTATTTGCATATCGTCGTCTATTATTAACTGATTCCCTCTTTATTCGATTTAAACACTTCCCTTTACGAGAATCATAACCCTAACTAACAATTTCACTCATGGCGCTTCAATTGAAAAGGGATCATAACAAAGTTGCATTTTTGGGAGAAGCTAAAGGTGATGATCTGTATAAACCGATGGTGGAATTCTTGAAGAGATCAAAGATTCATTATGCTTTGACGCATTCTCTGGAAGTGGTTTATAAATCTTTGGTTACACAATTTTGGGCGACTGCTGAAAAGATGAGTGATATAGAAATTGTAGCTTTGATTGACGGAACAGAGTATGTTATGACAGAGGAGTTGATTAGAGAAAAGCTTCATTTGGATGATGCTAATGGGGTTTATCATTCTAATGCGGTGGATATTCTGTCTGGGTTAAGAGCTTTTGGATATCAGGGTACAAGGACTGATATGTGGTTAAAGAATCAGTTGTGTCCTATGTGGAGGTTTTTGGTTCACACATTGCTTCAGTGTATGAGCAATAAATCAGGAGGATGGGATCAATTTTCTACGCAGCTGGGATGTGGTATTTTTTGTCTTTCTCGGGGTTTGACTTATAATTTTTCTAAGTTTATCTTTGATAACATGGTTGATAATATAGATAAGAAAAAGCATAAGTTTTTTATGTACCCTAGGTTTCTTCAGATGATTTTGGACATTACCACACAAGCCCAAGACTTTTGTCCCATAGGAGTTTTAACTTCTAAATTATTTGCTTCAATGAGAACTAAGTATGAGGGGGCACATCATCCTTTGCTAGCGGCTATGTTGCCTCAAGGCAATGAGGCTGCTGAAGAAGGGAATGTTGTTGGTTCTCCACCTTCTACTACTGTTGCTGCTGATGGGAATCCATCAGTTACAATGGATGAAGGCCCTTCTAATGCTGCTGAAGCACCTCTTGTTTCTCCTGAACAACCTTCACCCACACTTTCACCGAGACCTAGTTCTAGTCCACCACCTATACAGGTTCCTCATGATGAGGTTGAGACTGACATTAATAGGTTGACCACTCCTAGTCCTGTTAGAGATTCAGTTGATGATCGTGTTCCACTCTTTGAGCATATTGATATTTCTTCTGAAAGGCCCAATGATGCTCCTATTACCACAGAGCAATCTGCTGGTGGAGCTGAGGACCCTATTACACTTACATCTTTGTATGCTCTAGTGAACAGGTATGTAGCTGAAGTTACTGATCTCAAGAAGGAGCTTGCAGAGACTAAATCTAATCTTGGTGGTGAGATTGTAGAATTGAAAAGAAAGGTTCAGGATTTGGAAGTACAACTGGGTCAGAGTAGAAAAAGAAGATTGGATGTTTCTTCTGATGAGGAGGAAGTGGACGCTCAGTTTAAGTCACTTGATATGTTGGCTAATGTGGCTCAAGAATCTAATGTTTCTACTCCAATGGTTGCTGCATCTGTACAGCAAAAGGAGACAATTTTGTTTACTATAAGGAGGAGAAAGCAATCTTTGAGCAAGGATCCATTGCAAAGTGAGGATGTTACAAATACTGAAGAACATGTTGTAGCTGATACTTCTGAAGTTTTCCTTGCTGGAAGGAATTTTAATTTGAATCCAGAAGTAGAAGTATTTTCAACACCTGTTGAAGATTTATCTCAACATGTTTCTTCTGATGCACATCTGGATGAATCTTCTGAAGTTCCTTTTAATGATACTCCTTCAGCTGATGTTGTTTTTGAATCTGCTGCTAAAGCGAAAGGAGTACGGGTTGATACTGAGCTTGGTCCAGATCTGGTTAGTGAACAGGAAAGATTAGCACAAGACAGTCTGTTAGCTGAATGTGAAAATTCGAAGAAAAGTGCTGAATTGGCTAAACAGATTGAAGCTGAATCTATTTCTAAATTGCCACCTGAGAGACGAAAAGAATTGGATGCAATGGCTACTCAGATTCTTGATGCACACTGGGATGTTTATACTCAGCAAGCTATTTCTAATCCTACACTTGCTCAGAGTATCTTGGGAGCAAATTTTGATAGTGATCATTTTGTGGCTCAAATGGTGGCTCGTGGACAACAAATAAAGAAAGAAGAAGCTACAAAGAAGAAAGCTTTAACAACTCAAAAGAACAAAGCTAAGAGGGAGAAACCACTAACTGAAGCTCAGATGAAAGAAAATATGAGAATTGTGGTGAAAAATCAGAGTTCTTCAGTGTATAACTCAGGTTTAACAATGAAGCAAGTTTTGGCTTTGCCTGATCATGTTCTGCTTCGCAAATATAATCATATCATGAAGTTTTCTTCATCTTCTTCAAAACCTTCTTCAACTTTGAAAAGGATTGCTGGAAATATCGTTGCTCCTCAGGCCAAAAGACCTAAATTTGTTGAGATTGTGGAGAATTTTGATGCTATTCCACCTAAGGTGATGTCTCTAGTGGTTACTTCTGAAGCTACTTCTTCACCTCCCAGGGTTTCTTCTGCTGAACCTTCTATTGTTTCTGCTGAAGCAACTACTGAAGTTCCTAGTTCAACTGACAAAGTTTCGTCTGCTGAACCTTCAATGGTTTCTTCTGAGACACCTGATGTGCCAGTTTCAACTCCATTTGTGGGATCTGTTGATACAGAAGGAGATAATCTGGTTAAGGAAGCTGAAACAACAACTGTCAAATCTACACAGGCGAGAAAGGTGCTTGACAGAATGAATGCATTACGTGGCAGTGTTTTTAGAGAAGCTAATGAAGAATCTGAAGATGTTCCATCTTCGGATATCTATATTCCTGGTAGGAGGAAGAAGAGGATGGCTAAACGGAAATTCTCTTCTCTAAGGAGATCTGTGAGATCAGCTAGGATTCAGTCATCTCACAAGCATAGTAAGGTTGAGACATCTCACAAGGATATTCATGTGGATTTAAAGGCGGCTGAGTCATCTTTTATCAGAGAAGGATCTGCTGCTGATTTTCCTGAGGGATCTCATGATGTTTTGATTAATTGGTCATTGACAGATGATGAGCTTAATATCATTCACCGTTTGGATCAAACCACCATGCAATTTAACTTTTTGAAGGAGATATTGCATTTGGTAGACAGGGCAGATTTGCTTACTTTGTATACCCTTGTCAATAAGTATTACCATTATAATGCACCACAGGGTTCTGGATTATATTTATTCGGAGATCTTCATGTGCTGTTTGATTCTCAATCTCCCAATGGTAAAGGACATTTTATTTGGAAGAACTCTCACTTGTGGCAGGTTGCATCTTGGAGATTTTATCCTCTGCCTCGTGTGCATGTGGTGGAGACAACGGGTGGTATTACTGTATGTATGTTTTCTGAGAGAACTTATCCATTATCTAAGAGGCTTATGGAAAGAATGCTTCAACAGAAATTGGAAGTTCCTCCAGATCCGATTGGGAATGATAAGTTGGATGCTGAACAATGTGTTGGAGTTATTAAGAATCAGCTTCTGCAACATAGCACACCATCTTGATTGTGGTAATTTGTATAGTTTGTAATGTTTGAAATATTTGTTTATTTGTTCTTAGTTAAAAAAAAACATGTATATTCTTTGTTTATCTAACTTTTCTTGCAGGTTTGTTGTATATTCATGATGGTTATTAACTCACCAGATGTACCTTGTGTATGTCAAAGAGTTGGCTAGTCCAAAGGGTACAGCTTTGGTAAAGACACATCAAATCTGTTGATAGCTGTAATGGTTTGCTCAAAATCATAGGGTTTGCAACCACCCATGCTTAATTGCTGAGTGTTGTATGGTCATCAATTCACCATGGTTTATTCCTTTTTGGAATCCAAGAATTGACTAGCCCACATGTATATGGCTTGTGGTAAAGGCAGTGGAATACCATATTTGGTAATCAGTTCACCAATTCTAAGAATTGACTAGTCCTGAGCAAACGGCTACAGGTAAAGACATTTCAAATCCGTTTATATGGTTGCTGATTTGCTAATAAATCAGATGGTTATCAGTGTACCTTAGTTTTCGAACTGAAACATTTGGCTACTCCAGTAGTGATGGCTATTGGTAAAGAGACATCAAATCCATTATTTTCAATGATTCACCTCTCACAGGAGTTAACACACCTGGATGTGATGAGAATAGTATGAAACTAACATGTTTTGATGTATTTTATGTCATTTGTTGCTGCAAAGACCTGGAGCTTTAAAGTTATGTCATCATCGAGATGTCATTGTTTTGTGTTTTTGTTGCTGATGTTCGAGTACAATCCTCTAAAGCGTTGAAGATCTATCAAGAAACTGGAACTTAACCACGTCAAATTCCAGTTTAGGGGAGGATTGTTGGGAATTATGTGAAGTATGAATTATGCTGATGTTCTTGCTGAAAGGATTCTACTGAAGTGTATGGATTCTGCTGAAGCTATATAGGACGTAGTTTGTTTCTGCGGAAATAGTTATTCCGTGTCTTATGTATTTAGTTAGGATATGCATGAGCTTTATTAGGAAGTGATAATGTATATCTTATTTAGTTTTATGATTATACGTTTCTTAGGAAACAAGTTAGGGTTCCTTGCTTATAAAAGGAACACAATAGTATGGTTAATGAAACGAGTTGAAAAACAGAGTTTTAGCAATATATAGATCCATAGAGGATCAACGAGTTCTTAGTTATTGTGTTTGTGCTTATTTTTGATTTTTCGCTAAAGAATATAAGTCGTAGAGATTGTCTATTAGTTTGCTTGTGATTACATAAGTAATACTAACGATCTGCGAGTGCTCAAGATCTATCAAGGTCTACAATTTCTACAGGTTGGCTCTTTGGTGGACATCCACGGTCGATCTCGACATTATAACATCCAATAAAAATCTCATCATTGCTCAAGGATCTGCTCAAACTTATCCCATTCATTTGTCATAGTTATCTATGTGTTTTGTATATGCTCCACATGATAGAGTATTATGTGCTCCTGTATGGGATGCTATTACTCAAAGATCCTCTTCCGTTGGGCCGTGTCTTGTTATAGGTGATTCTAATTTGATTGAAGAGCTTAGTGATAAAGTTGGTGGCGTGTCTAATTCACATCATATTGAGGAATTTCAAAACTTCACGCTGCTGCAGGCATGATGGACATTCCATTTACGGGTTTAAAGTATACATGGTTTAGCCAACGAAGCGAAGGTGATAATATACGTGAACGTATTGATCGTGCGTTAGGCAACATTAATCTTTTCAAAGCTTGCCTTTTCCAATCTCTTCTCCACAAACCTCTAATTTGTAGTGATCATGCTCCTCTTATTTATTGTTCTAATCCCACTAATAAAAAAAGAGGTCCCGTTTTCACTTTGAGTCTCTGTGGACGACTCATGAAGAGTGTGAAAATATCATCTGGGCGTCTTGGCCAATGCTTGAGATCAGCAATCCTCTTGTTGGCATAAAGCAAAATTTATCACATTGCGCTTCTAATCTTAAGCAATGGAGCAATGTTACTTTTGGCAACAGCAAGAGGAAAATCGACGATCTCACAATGGAAATTGAGATGATTGAAAAGCTTCTACATACGCCAGGAAACTTTCATAGACAAAGAATGTTGCTTCAAGAGCTCGAAACCACTTGGTTGCGTGAAGAAATGTTTTGGCATCAACGATCTCGAGTCAATTGGCTATAAGGGCACTGTAATTCTTGATATTTCCATCTTTATGCCATCCAACGTGGGCTAAAAAATAATATTTCAGGGCTTAAAAATCCTCAAAGGTGTAACACCCCAATTTCGTGATACGCAGCGGAATTCAAACTGGGTGTTACTTCATGGCACAACAGTCATAACAATAGAAAACAAACTCTAATGGAGTCGTTTCAAAAGATTTATCATTCGATTTATATAAATATCAGAGTTTACAAAAATGAGGTCCCAAATGGTTCCAAGTTTACAAAATACATTAAATGGGTTTTCGAATGATAATAAAATTTATAGCCTTCTTGAGTATCCGTGCTCCTCCGTGCCAGCCTCGTACAATATTATGGACCTGAAATACATGCTTAAAACTGTCAACACAAAAGTTGAGTGAAATTCATAGAGTTTGTTTGATGGTTGAACACATTATGTTTGTAGTGTGAGTTATAAATTCACACCAATGGTTTGAAAACCAAAATAGTTATTATTAGACTAAGCATCATGCAATCAAGGCGTTAACATGTTCCAAAATTAATTGGAGAAAATGTCGGTACGTGCCCTATCTGGTAAAATTGCCGTTTTTACCAATGTTACTTAAATATAGTGCGTTTGTTTGCCTACCCGGTCAACACAAACAGGATTCATCAATCCCAATAGATCTATTCACAATATTCGCGCCCACTCTCACTAGTGATTAATGATTCATGATTAAGGGACTTAAGTTTGGCAAATACGGTAACTTAGTGCTAATAAAACAATCAGATAAGTATACAGTTTGAAAGCAATGTGTTCGGTTTAAAAAAAAGCATGTATCTCCCCCAAGGGTTTGTAAAACAATTAAGTAATAGAAAGTGGGGCTATGAACTCACCTCAGAGTAAATGATATCCAAGGTATAATGAGAATGATGGATATGCCGTGAGAACTTCTACGAGCAACAACTTTTGGCTTTCAATCAAGAAAGGAGTAACCAGTATGGATCGGACTTTGATTGAACACTTAGGACTTCGGATTGAGCTAGCTTTCTACACCTTGGCACCCATGCAATCTTGAAGAGTTGGTGATGAAGTACTAAGTGACTTGAGTGGATCTAAACTCAAGAAGATCACTTAAACTTGCTAGATATTTGATGTAGTAACTTACTATTTGAAACTTCTTTGCATAAACTCGAAGTTTATAGATCAAATGATGGAAGATATGTATGATTTGTGATATGAACGACCCAAAACAGAATATGAGGGTTCTTAGGATGCATTTCACTTGCTATTTATAGGAGGGTAAGTTTGGTTAACCATATATTGGGTTAAATATTAACCATGGTTAAGTTAGGACACATGTAATGATCTAAATGAACCATGGTTAGGATGATGCCACCAAAATGACGACTCCCCCCCTAAGTCGGCCACATAGAGATAAGATGACTTAGGTGGATAGTTTTGGTATTATCTTGAGTTTAGAGCATGATTTGGTTCCGTTAAATGTCAACCGTAAGTTGTTAAGCCATAAAACGTAAAACCGGGTATCGTAAAAATACGAAATTTGTAGGAATGATGAAACTCATCATTATACTCCATCTAAAAATATAAAATGGGTGATAAGTCTTATTGGGTGCAAAAACGCTGCTTAAATCTAGAAACACGGGTCAAAAACGCGTAATTCGCAGTTTATCAGAAAAGAACGAAATTTCGGGGAAATGATCGTGAATTTATTTAGAGTAGACTAAAATTAGTCTAAAAGTGATATGAGATGTCAAAATGTGGTTTTCGTCATACGTGGGATAACTTAACAGTTATACTCGAAGTTTAAAAGTTACGTGATTTAAGCAAAAATGTAGAACGTACAAGGTTAATTTCTTTACGGTTAATGGAGGAGGGAAATATGTTTGACTTTTCCAAAAAATGTAAAAGTGTCAAAAACATATTAGAAACACAGTGCAGGAATCGTTAAGTCTGGATGTAAGTAGAATTGTTTAAAATGTAAGTTTAGTTTCGTACGGCGCAGGGTTTATTTGGTAACATTAAAATGAAATCTTAAAAATTCTCAAATTAATTATGAGTGATCTAAAACTTTATCTGATGTGAGGAAAATTGACAGAGTTGATTTTCGTTATGCGTGTGATGACTAAATGGTGCTCCGACCAAAACGAAACTTTAAGATGATGTTTTCTTAATAACTTTTGCGAAAATGATCTAACGATTGTCGAACTCTCAGGTCATTACTAAAATAATTTATCTTACGAGAATGTGAAATAAAAATTTTACGGGATGAATAGTGAAAGTTAATAGTAAAAGTGAATAGTAACTTTTCAAAAATATGAAAAGTAACCCGAAAAATGCGCGTTGTTACAGTCTCACCACCTTAATGGGAATTTCGTCCCGGAATTCAATGTGTGTTAACCGATGTTGAAGTGTCTAGGAAAATGTGAGTGTATGCGCCGAATTCTAACCTTTGCGTTTTCAATTTTCTGGTCATAGAATGTATTAAGTACCATGTGGCTTAAGTTGATAACCTAAAGGGTTTTGTTAAAATCTTATTGAGTCCAATATACCTCAAGTTTGGCTTTTCCCAATTCTTAAAACGAATCATATCTTATTGTATCGAGGCTTTTAATAAAACCGTAATTTCTAACATGGAGTTTTTGGTGATAGTGTGCGGCATGAAGCCTAATTTGTATTTGTATGGTTTCCTTAATTGTTTCGTGGGTGATCCCTAAACACCTTAGTTCAGCAAATGGTTAACTAACACTTTCATCGATATAGTTCCTCAAATGGAATAGTTTTTGTTGTTGTTAGGGTAACTGTTGTTAATCAAAGGTGTAAGATATTGTTGATGTGAAGTCGTTTGTAATGATGTTGTAGGAAAGTCTTGCTAGAGGCAAGTGGTTATCCAAACCATTTCCAAAGTTGATCATGTCTTAGCTGGTTTCGAAATGAAGGCTATATCGTATAGTTTTTAGGTCTACTAGTGTTTGAAAGAAACGTGATACTGAGAAGTTTTACATACTGACTTATAATGAAGTTCAGATAATGATGTGATATGTTGACGATTAGAAGAGTGTAGCGTACGCTTACCATTATTCTTAGGTAGAGATGTCAAGTTTGTTTTAAAATCAAAAGTCGATTTTAAAGGAATATGGCGGAATGATATCCTTGAAACCTAATCAGGCTAGTACTTATAAGAAATGCCGAGAAGATTTGATGACTCTCCCAAGATAGTAGTTCAGATTATCTCATTCATGAAAATTTCAAGAATGAAATTAGGTAGTATAAATAAGATGTTAAGAT
Organism: Chrysanthemum makinoi; assembly: GCA_910596185.1. Classification (NCBI taxonomy): domain Eukaryota; kingdom Viridiplantae; phylum Streptophyta; class Magnoliopsida; order Asterales; family Asteraceae; genus Chrysanthemum; species Chrysanthemum makinoi. The sequence continues at coordinate 312,298,172 of OU343220.1, read as the reverse complement.
TTTGCTGAGTGGTAAGACACTATCGTGTCTCTAGATCTTTTTAATGAATTCTGGTTGTTTATCAAGTTTAAGTAGGAAATTAACCTGAATATAACCCTTGTATAACTGTTCTCAGTGTTTGAAAAGTTTAAGTCGAACATAGTTAATCAGACTATGTTCCACTATCCCTAGGTTAAATATAGGTGATTAGGCTATATTTAGCCGAGGTTCGATAAAATTTTCAAATACCTAAATTAGGTATACTTGTGATATGTCCATAGCTTTTGAGAAATTGTCCACTAAGCAAAGGCGATATCAAACCATTCAGTCGCAAGTCCTGGCCATAAAAGACTTGTAACCTATGTTTTCACATTCCATTGCATAGAAGATAGTATGGGTAGATACGTGTGGAAAGGAAATCTTAAGTAATTCTGAAATAGTCTATACTTGGCTAGAATCACGAACCTTTAACAATGAAGGTTTTAGAAGAGAATTTTGATGAATGAAGAGAAAGTTGCTGAACTTCAGCTTTTGTAGATGATGAGACAATTTATCTTTTAGAAATCCCATTTCTTGTATTTCCATTAGGGAAATTGATAGACTGTGACGGGTTTCATGTAAAACAATATCATATATTGTTTATAAGATAATTTTTAGAGACTTTGTATAACTTATAATGTATGTGAAGTAAATTAAACCATTGTGTAATTCACAATGTCTTGAGAAATTATAGAAAGATCATTGTGTAACTCACAATGTCTTGAGAAATGATAAAGAGACCATTATGTAACTCACAATGTCTTGAGAAATGATGGAGAGATCATTGTATAACTCACAATGTATTGAGAAAAGATGGAGAGACCATTATGTAACCCACAATGTCTTGAGAAATGATGAAGAGGCCATTGTGTAACCCACAATGTCTTGAGAAATTATGGACAGATCATTGTGTAACTCACAATGTCTTAGAAATAGTTGAGACCAATGTGCAACTCATAATGTCTGAGAAATAGTTGAGACCATTGTGTAACCCACAATGTCTTGAGAAGTAGGAAAGACTATTGTGTAACTCACAATGTCTTAGGAATAAATGAGACCACTGTAGGATTTACAGTGTCTGAGAATGTAATAGAGACCACTGTATCTCACAGTGTCTTGAAAAATGAATGAGACTATTGTATCTCACAATGTATAGGAAGTAGGAAAGACCATTGTAATCAATTACAATGTCTTGGATAAAGTTTCGTAATCCTAAAATGCACGAGTAGATACATGATTGGGAAAATATGATTGTGCCGTAATGCCTTAGAATAGGCATATGCAGATATGTTTAGTCTATCGTTTAGCTAAAATGATTGAAAATATGTCAAGTGTATATATCAATATACTAGTATGTTTGTATAGCTTAAAATGCCTAAAAGTCACATAATCGTCTGGAGGATGGAAGGCACGGAGAACGGAAGGCTATAAAATGTTTTTGTTTGAAAAAGTAGTTATAGTTTAAGTCTCGATTAGACCCGTTTCTCTATAATTGTGGCTCTGATACCAATCTGTAACACCCCCAATTTCGTGATATGCAGCGGAATTCAAACTGGGTGTTACTTCATTGCACAACAGTCATAACAATAGAAAACGAACTCTAATGGAGTCGTTTCAAAAGATTTATCATTCGATTTATATAAATATCAAAGTTTACAAAAATAAGTCCCAAATGGTTCAAAGTTTACAAAATACATTAAATGGGTTTTCGAATGATAATAAAATTTATAGCCTTCTTGAGTATCCGTGCTCCTCCGTGCCAGCCTCGTACAATATTATAGACCTAAAATACATGCTTAAAACTGTCAACACAAAGGTTGAGTGAAATTCATAGAGTTTGTTTGATGGTTGAACACATTATATTTGTAGTGTGAGTTATAAATTCACACCAATGGTTTGAAAACCAAAACAGTTATTATTAGACTAAGCATCATGCAATCAAGGCGTTAACATGTTCCAAAATTAATTGGAGAAAATGTCGGTACGTGCCCTATCAGGTAAAATTGCCATTTTTACCAATGTTACTCAAATATAGTGCGTTTGGTTTCCTACCCGGTCAACACAAACGGGGATTCGTCAATCCCAATAGATCTATTCACAATATCCGCGCCCACTCTCACTAGTGATTAATGATTCATGATTAAGGGACTTAAGTTTGGAAAATGCGGTAACTTAGTGCTAATAAAACAATCAGATAAGTATACAGTTTGAAAGCAATGTGTTCAGTTTAAAATAAAGAATGTATCTCCCCCAAGGGTTTGTAAAACAATTAAGTAATAGAAAGTGGGGCTATAAACTCACCTCAGAGTAAATGATATCAAATGTATAATGAGAATGATGGATATGCCGTGAGAACTTCTACGAGCAACAACTTTTGGCTTTCAATCAAGAAAGGAGTAACTAGTAAGGATCGGATTTTGATTGAACACTTAGGACTTCGGATTGAGCTAGCTTTCTGCACCTTGGCACCCTTGCAATCTTGAAGAGTTGGTGATGAAGTACTAAGTGACTTGAGTGGATCTAAACTCAAGAAGATCACTTAAACTTTCTAGAGATTTGATGTAGTAACTTACTACTTGAAACTTCTTTGCATAAACTTGAAGTTTATAGATCAAATGATGGAAGATATGTATGATTTGTGATATGAACGACCCAAAACAGAATATGAGGGTTCTTAGGATGCATTTCACTTGCTATTTGTAGGAGGGTAAGTTTGGTTAACCATATATTGGGTTAAATATTAACCATGGTTAAGTTAGGACACATGTAATGATCTAAATGAACCATGGTTAGGATGATGCCACCAAAATGATGACTCTCCCCCCCCCCCTAAGTCGGCCACATAGAGATAAGATGACTTAGGTGGATAGTTTTGGTATTATCTTGAGTTTAGAGAATGATTTGGTTCCGTTAAATGTCAACCGTAAGTTGTTAAGCCATAAAACGTAAAACCGGGTATCGTAAAAATACGAAACTTGTAGGAATGATGAAACTCATCATTATACTCCATCTAAAAATATAAAATGGGTGATAAGTCTTATTGGATGCAAAAACGCTGCTTAAATCTAGAAACACGGGTCAAAAACGCGTAATTCGCAGTTTATCAGAAAAGAACGAAATTTCGGGGAAATGATCGTGAATTTATTTAGAGTAGACTAAAATTAGTCTAAAAGTGATATGAGATGTCAAAATGTGGTTTTCGTCATACGTGGGATAACTTAACAGTTATACGCGAAGTTTAAAAGTTACGCGATTTAAGCAAAAATGTAGAACGTACAAGGTTAATTTCTTTACGGTCAATGGAGGAGGGAAATATGTTTGAATTTTCCAAAAAATGTAAAAGTGTCAAAAACATATTAGAAACACAGTGCAGGAATCGTTAAGTCTGGATGTAAGTAGAATTGTTTAAAATGTAAGTTTAGTTTCGTACGGCGCAAGGTTTATTTGGTAACATTAAAATGAAATCTTAAAAATTCACAAATTACTTATGAGTGATCTAAAAATTTATCTGATATGAGGAAAATTGACAGAGTTGATTTTCGTTATGCGCGTGATGACTAAATGATGCTCCGACCAAAACGAAACTTTAAGATGATGTTTTCTTAATAACTTTTGCGAAAATGATCTAACGATTGTCGAACTCTCAGGTCATTACTAAAATAATTTATCTTACGAGAATGTGAAATAAAAATTTTACGGGATGAATATTGAAAGTGAATAGTAACTTTTCAAAAATATGAAAAGTAACCCGAAAAATGCGCGTTGTTACAAAAGGGAATGGGTACATGACCATAAAGGAATTCAAAACCTCGTTCGAGAACATTTTCAAGCTATTTTCATGACAACTGGTGCCCGTGAATTTGATGATGTGATCGATGTACTTAATCCAGTTGTCTCCGAGACAGTGAATACCTAGTTGCAATCTCCAGTATCTGATTCAAAAATTAAAAAGGATACAAAACAACTCGGGGGGATTAAAGGCTCCTGGTGAAGATGGATTTCCTGGTATGTTTGATTAGAAGTATTGGAGTCTTCTTGGGTCATCAGTTTGTAAAGCTGTTCATTATTTCTTTGAGACCGGAACCATGCTACCAGAGTTGAATATAACTTTGGTTGTCCTTATTCCAAAGACCTCTGCACCAGAGACACTCGCACAATTTCGGCCAATTAGCCTCTGCAACTTCATATAAAGGATCATTTCTAAATTTCTAGCAAATCGCTTGAAGCCGCAAATGAGTAAAATCATCTCGCCACAACAGTCTGCCTTTATTCCTGGACGTCAAATTCAGGACTGTATGGTTGTCGCGAATGAGGCTTTTCACTACATTCGTAACAAAAAAACGGGGTAAGCATAATGTTAAGGCTTTGAAAGTCGATCTCAATAAAGCATTTGATAGAGTAGAATGGGATTTCTTGTTGGCTGTTTTACGTAAAATGGGGTTTGGTGAGGTTTGGTGTAATTGGATACGTGCTTGCCTTACGACTTATGAGTTAGAATTTATGGTGAATGGAGATTCTGTCGGGGTTATAAAGCCACAACGGGGACTTCGCCAAGGTGTTCCGGTCTCTCCTTATTTGTTTATTATTGTTGCTGATGTGCTTTCACGTCAGATTTCCAAAGCAATGACTTTAGGCACTTTATCAGGGATCAAAATGGCGCACACTTGTCCTCTAATATCCCATATATTTTTTGCAGACGATTCCATTTTCTTTTTGAAAGTTTCATATGATGAATGTCGCGCTCTGATCAGCATTTTAAGTTCTTATTGTAAAGCTTCAGGTCAGACGGTCAATTTCGGGAAATCATATGCCTTCTTTTCACCCAACACCCCATCTTCTCTATGTAATGATATTTGTTGTGCTCTTCAGGTTCACAAGATGGATTCCAATGCTAAATATTTAGGTCTTCCCTCGATTTTTGGCCAACAGAAAACATAGTTGTTCAGTTTCTTATTGGACAAAGTGCTCCAAAAATTACAAGGGTGGAAGCAAAAAGTTCTTTCCCAAGGAGGTCGAGAAGTTTTGATCAAGTGTGTCATCCAAGCTATTCCAACTTATGCAATGCAATGCTTTCTACTTCCGATGAGTCTTTTGAATAAACTTATGGTCTATGTTCGTAGGTTTTTCTGGGGTGGTGACTCCCATGAGCGCCACATACATTGGAAAAATTGGAAAAAACTCTCAGAACCTAAACAAGAGGGTGGGCTTGGATTTCGCGATTTTGAAGCTTTCAAAATTGCTCTTCTTGCTAAACAGGAATGGAGACTTCTTATTAATCCTAATGCCTTTTAGGGAAGAATACTTAAAGGTATTTATTTTCCAAACTCTAATTTTCTTGTTGCTAAAAGAGGGTCGCATCCCTCCTGGCTTTGGAGTAGTTTATTGCACGGTCGTGACTTATTATTACAAGGTGTCAGCTGAAAAGTTGGTAACGGACAAAACATTTCATTCTGGACATAAAAGTGGGTTCCTTTTACTGATGATTTTTACGTTCATTCTCCTCTGGGACCATTTCGTAATTCCAACAAAGTTGTTGATTTTATTCGGGAGGGAAAATGGAATCTTAGAATGCTTCATCAACATATTTCAGGTATCGAAGCTGAAATGATATTAAAAATTCCAATCTCACAAACTAACTCTCCTGATAAGCTTGTTTTGCACTTTGATTCGAAAGGTCAATATACGGTTAAGTCCGGTTATAAGCAAGCCCTCGCATTGGTGAATCAACCAGTTGCAACAGGTGAGTCGAGCACAATTTTGTCTTCAAAATTTTGGATGGTGATTTGGCATATCCCGGTACAACCAAAAATCAAATTATTCTTATGGAAGGCCATTTAAAATTTGGTTGCCACAAAGGAGAATTTATTCAGGCGGCGTTGTTCTCCTTCTCCAATATGTCCGATCTGTAATATTTCTATTGAATCTATTGAACACTTGCTTTTTGAATGTGCTTGGACTCCTCCTGTTTGGTTTGGCTCTCCTTTGTGCCTCAGACCTCCTCCATCCGGTATTAACATATCTGGTTTTATTCAAAGTTTTATTGATCGTTATTCTACTCATGATGTCTCTCGGGTTCTATCGATAGTTGCAACAACTTGTTGGTTTATATGGCGATCTCATAATAGTTTTGTTTTTGATAATGTGAATTTATCCCCACATAACACCTTGGCCTCAGTTTCTGCTCAACTTTATGAATTTGAGAAGTTTGTTAGCTCTCAATCTACTTTAAGGCCCGCCTCAGCAGCTCCTAATCTTGAATCCAACTCACTCACTTCTCCCCGGTGGATACCCCCACGGTTGTTCGGTGAAGTTAAATTGTGACGCTGCATTCAAGGATCCTAAAGCTGCTTTTGGTATTGTAGTTCGTGATTCTGCAGGTTGCCTCCGTTATGTCCTTGGCAATCGTTGCCATACCATATCTCCTCTCCATGCTAAGATCATCACGGTGAATTTTGCTTGCTCTTTAGCATTTAATCGTGGGTGGTTTAATGCTATTGTGGAATCTGACTCCCAAATGGCTATCTCGTTATCATCTTTAGAATTCCCTCCGCCTTGGAATCTAGCTGCTATAGTGGATGGCATTCGCTTATGGGCAAAAAATTTGCATATATCCTTTTCGTGGATTAATCGAGAAAGAAATCAAGTAGCTCACTGGGTTGCCCGTTATGCGTTTTCAAACACTTTAGGGTTTAGTTGGGATGTCACTTTCTCTGATGAACTTTCCTCACTTTCGAGGGGTGATATGTATGGATGTTAGTTTTTTTTTAATGAATGTTTAAGTTCAAAAAAAAAAAAAAAGGTTGGCGTAGTCACACGGACCATGATCCAACTAATCGTCTTCTAAGGCAGCCCAAGTCATTTTAAAATTCTTTCTAGAAATTGCCAATTCACGGTATCATAAGCTTTTTGTAGATCAATCTTAAAAGCACACATTTGTTTACCACTAGCCCTCCTATATTGTTTCGTTAACTCATGAGTCAGAACAATATTATCAGTTATCTTTCTCTCAGGAATGAAAGCACTCTGATTCACATCAACCATCTTGTGAAGAACAATTTTCAGTCTATCGGTTATTATCTTACTGATGCACTTGTATATAACATTGTAGCAAGCAATAGGCCTGAAATTAGATACTTTGTTTGGAGAAATCATTTTGGGAACCAGAGTAATTAAAGTAGAATTCACTTCCTTTAGCAACTTTACACTCTTAAAAAACTCTTTAACTGTTTTACACACATCCTCCCCGACCACATCCCGAGCTTTCTTGAGTCGTTTAAACGTGATATCACTCGTGATCGATTGCTTTATTGAGTCTTTTAAACGAAGTAGTGCTCATTATTATGATCGTTAACTTCTTAGAAGTTTTTCGATCATGATCGTGATTCAAAGGCACACGTAAAATACAAATGCATACATACACGCACGTTTAATTGTGGTCATTTGGTTCACGATTTTGTTAGGATAGTCGAAAGCAAAAGAAACGAGACTAGTTTACTTTTGAGAAAAGATGAAAATGGTAAAGTTTAGACTTTAGACCATCTTTGAAAAGCAACCAAACAGAAGTTTGTGACAAGTAAACAAGGTACACATGGTTAACTTTTGTTTATTTAATTAGACGTTAGTTAAAGACTTCGTAAACATGTTAAATATTGGTTTAAGTTGCCAACAGCTGTGCTCTCACCCTCCAACAATGAATTAATGTTCCCATGATTCATGACTTTCAAATTTAGGCTCTTTTGCTTTTTTACCTTTTTGATACACACACCCTCTCATAATTACCACAAGTCACAACCATCTTCGGCCTAAATATAATATTTTAAATTTGAGAAATAATACATGGACTTAAAATTAGGCTTAAATTTAGACCTACAATCAAGTCTCAGCATTTTGATAACTGCAGACAGAGGCCCACTTATTTTACAATCCATCAGAATGATGTCAAGTGGTTTTAGATATAAGTTTAGGCTTAAGTTTATATACATGTAACATTTCTCTTTAAATTTTGCATAGGAAAATGTCGAATATACAGAATAATGACTTCTTACAACAAAATTAACAAAACTTTGAGCAGTGTCGTCGAATCGAATATCGAACTAGTATCGTATCATAGATACGAGATTCATCTTTAACGTGCATGTCTATTATTAAAAGAAAAAAAAAAAAAAAAAGTCTATCGTTAGGAGAAAGTAAACCCTTTAACATCAAGAAAAGAAAACTACTTTTAGTGAAATAAATGGTGCTTACAAGTTCCTAAAAGAGAGAGGTAAACATATTTGATCTCTAAAAATCTCGAAATTAAGTTTCACCTTTGCAAATAAAAGAACCCTAGTCATATTTGATTTTAAAGTTTTTAAGATATTTATATGTCTTCAACATATCTATGTATGACAACACATGCAACTATAGAACCCTAGTCATAAGACAAATAGAGTTAAATAAACAAAACAAAAACAACCCAAAATAGAGTTAACTTAGCATGAAAGGATGTTTGATATGGGTAATTTTCCTTGACATTCTACTCTATAAATACGCCTCCATTCCACATTTCATTTCTTCAAACAAATTCCTCTCATTAATTTTTGTTGGGTTTTACTAATCATAACAATTATAGAAAACAAGTAAATATCATCAAAGCATGCAGCGAAAGTAATAGGAATAATACTTGTAAATTAATTAACCAAATTAAAAGTATATGCGTACCTTTTGTGAATCAATGCAATTAGGGTTTATGAAAGCCCCAAATTAAGATCAACAACCAAGAAACCCGACCAAAACCCTTGTCGACCCACCAAGATATGCAAACACAAGTGCGTTTGCTCTTCGTTCTTGTACACACGTATTAGTAGCGAATCAATGAGAAAAGCTAGGTTCTTGATCACAATAGATTAACCAAACACCTTTGTTATGCTCAAGGTCACTCGTAAATCCCTTACATGGGGTTTTGCTTCGTCGACCTAAGAACAAGAGGGAAGAAAGAACAAGTTTGACCTTATACTGAAATCTATTATACCAAAGGATGAATATATGGGGATGTATTTATAGCCTTATGGTAGATGTCAAGATTACTATGGTTTCCGATGTGGGATTCCATAGGTTCGGCCAAAAACAAGCCCAAAAGAGGATTCCTAAAACCTTCTCTTGGCTAGTTAACTTTTCTTCATATCCCGTTGACATTTAACGACCGATAATCAAAACTCCGTTAAATCCCAAATCTCGTTAATTGTTTTATTCGTGATCAAATAATTAAATACAATATTTTATATATTAATTATTTATACATTGATTCTCATACGTAATGTGTGCAATCCCGAAGTCTCGAGTTCGAATCCGGTCATACGCATATTAAAATATATACATAACCTTTCAGCTCCCACTTGGATATATCTTAATATAGTAATGACATTGGTTTAGTCTAGCCTAACACGCCAATGCCCCCAGATCGAATCGAGTGTGGTTCCCTGGAAAAACCATTTTAATGATTCATCATTAATACTTATCCTTTTACTTCTAATACTTCATTAACTGTGAATATGGATCGAGTCATTTCACAAGTTCATATTTTGTTTCTCATTATATCTGATTGAACAAGATTACCAAATCATCTGAACGTATTCCAGATAGATCTTGGGTAAGGCCTTACAAACATCTTGCCAATCCTACGAGGGGCCCAAACAGTATTATACTTTGAAATAAATTCAAAAGAGCAAATTCTCTTGACTACAAGACATAACTCATGAACTTTGCAACACTTCAGAAAATAGCCATTATAACCACGTTTTACGGATAGCGTTAGACTATTTCACACAAGTGCACTACATTCATAACAGTTATCTGGTATCTCAAGTCTGAGGATAAATATACATGATTTACTTAATGACAAAGATCCATAAAGTACAATCATGTTAAGTTGGGATTTGTCCTATATTCAATTCATTGAATATCATGTGAATTTGGCATGTCCTACGCATCAATATACTTTAAGTATATTCTACCAAAACTCATATTTGTCTTAATTCAATGACATTCCCACATCATTGATCGACAACGGACTTTTAGAATAACATAAGTTATTCATGGATTAAACATGCAAATATAGGATATAATATCAAGAAAATGAAAAATAAATATAACCAATATTTTATTCCATTTAAATAATATTTGTTCATAACATCCCATATCCAAATACTAAATAGATCGATCCATGATAATACTGGTTAATGAATTATGTATCAAGTAATGACAATCATACTTGTTGACAAGGCATAATTTCAACTAACTTTGATCTATTGGAATTTTGAGAATACTTATTTTAAGAATTCAACTAGTGAAGTTCTTGTATGTGTGCATTCAAAATATCTTGATATTGCCACATAATATTTCATAAAATGTGTGACATCCTCAACCACAAATTTATGACAATCAAACTTTCAAACATTTTAAAGTTTAAAGTATTCTAATTCTTTATTGTATAATGCAACTATGCTCTTAGTTGAGCACAACTAGTTCACATGGCCATTTACAAGGATGAAATCCTCCCATTACTAGTATTGAGTGTCATCTCAATTAAACCAGCATCATTGTATACAAACAACAATATGTCCTTTAAAATTTTCGTAAACTTCAATATCTAGAGTGTAATGTTTGATGCCTTCAAAACTTTCAAGTTTGTTGGCTATGACAATTACGCAACAATTGATATATTGCTCATCCATAGAATTTTGAGAGCAAATCCAGGCAGAGGAATGTAATTCTAGATTCAAACATATTCTATTAGAATATTCATTACACTAGTTATCTAATAACGTCATTAGATATCAATGTTGTTAAATCATCTTGCATTCAAGCATGATACAACAATAACATGATGTACATGAAAAATCCTTGTGTCAAACAGAGATTTCATTCATGTTCTACATATTCATTTTCCAAATGATATATCATGTTCTATTAGACTCATTTATTTAATACCGCACATGTTTACTAACAATAAATATATACTCCAAGGTTGTATGTCTTATTTTCTAAATCTTTCATGTGAAGTTCCATTCCAAACTAAAACTTAACATCTATCTTAGATGGAATGTTACTATCCACAACATATAATATTTAAAGAAAATAAACATAATACTCCCACTAGCTTTCAGGAATACTTAGAAATTATCTTATTTTAATTTTAAACCAAAACTTGGATTTAATAGTTAAACATAAGAATCATCTCCTAGATGCATGCATATATCCATTCATGGATTCTTGCAGTTTGTACATTTTCAAAAATTATGTGAATTCATAAAACTCCTTTCGATTGCTTATCGTCCTCGTAAAAGCAATCACATAAGAAATAGTTTTAATATTCCATTGTCATTTTTCATATCAATGAAAATAATTATGACAATTATAATCATTATATATTTAATGTGTCTAGGAAAGAATATTCAATCACAGTTAATTGCTTAAGTGTGATTAATAATCTATTCACAAGTCATGCATTAAACATATGTACAATATTGTCCATATGATTTCTAGACAAAGATTTAAACCACTAGGGTTTTCCTTCTTTTGAAGAAACTCATCTTTATTAAGATAAACCAAGTTTCCAAAGTTGATTATCTTTTTGGACAGCATCTTAACATTCATAGTATGAATAATTTACCACAATTCAATATTAGGTAATATATCATTATGATTAACAGGTTTACCATGATCCTGTAATTCATATTTCTCATCATATCAAATATCTGAGATATCCTTACGGATCTATGAATAAGAATTCCACCATCTTGAGGTCTATCAGATTTGACCTCATCATGATATTCACTAGTATGTTTTAGAAGATTATGTGTTTTGTAATTGTAATTTAATCTCTTCAAGATCTAAACAAAACTCCCACTTGTTTTTGTAATTTAAAGACTATCTATAAATACTTTAGCAATTAGAACAAAACTAAATTGTTTTCTTTTGGGATATTACAAATCACATTGACAGTTCGTAAATCTTGATCGTTAATAACCTACTCCATAAGTAGTTTTAACAAATCAAAACTTCAATATAAGACTCAATGTGATTCATCACATTCCATACTAAAATGGTCTCTTATTAATCTTCTAGGTTTGAGTTTTATTAAGTATATCCAATCAATACTCAATTTTCTAACCTTGATAACTTTTGGAAGAAAGAGGATATAGTTATCTTGAATCAAACAATATAACAAATGTTTGATTCTTCTAACTAAACATACATATACCTACAGTATTTTATTAGAATTAATATTGTAAGATAATCTAACAATATGCAAGATAAACATATTCCTTTTGGCTTACCTATTTGCCAACTAAGTCAACTTAATGGTATAATAGAATTCCAAGCCAATTGCATGTTTTATAACATAAGTATTATTTGACAAAGTCAAAAGACATAACAGTTATAATATCTTACTTTATATTATAAGTCTTTAAAAGACTTCATGTTTGTGAGTTTATACAAAAACACATAACCATGTATAATTTAAAGTTATTATGAACATCACACCATGGTTTCAATTAATTAATTTTCAAGTTAATAAACTATTTATGTCATTTCAAGAATACACAAATATTTAAAGTAGCATTAGATTACATTATTTATTTATTTCATTCCAAGAAGTGTCCAACTTAAGAAACTGCAAAAGCATCCACGCCCGATCCCACGACAAATGGAGATTTACCTTGAGATTACAATCTAGCCAAGATCTCACTTAAACTAAAATGTAACTTCAAGTGTTTCTATATTTTGAATGACATAAGACATAAAAGTAGTCTATGCTATAATCTTGACACATGTTCTTTAAACAAGACAATCTTATTAGAACGTTAATCTCATACCTTACGATCAAGAGAATCCATTAATCATATTTGTATGTGTTGTTCCTTTGCACACAATAAATACTTCTCCCACTTGTGCATAGAACATCATCATATAGTAGATAAACACCATGACATTCGTTTGTTTATGTTAGCAATATGATAGTGTCATAGATATATAAGCATTACAAGTAGATGTAGGACCACTTAATTATCAAGGAAACGTTCATGACTATCCTTGAGAATATGAATGTCTACATTTTTTAACGTAATGTATTATTTCAGGAAAATCTAGAAATAATCTGAGTTACTACCAAGATAATAAATCTTGTAACTCCCACTGAACTAGACAACATTACAATAATGTCTTATTCACTAATACACCATACTCCCACTGGATTTGACAACATTGTAAGTGTTTCATTAACCAGTGAAAATAACGTGCTATTACGTTGTTACCCCTTTGTAGGACCATTCGTAACAATTACTTAGGTACCAAAAGAGTGTATTCTACTCAGTAGATGATGAATCATCCATCAATGCTATTAACTTGAAAAATTGAGCATGCAATTTCTTCCTTAATGGGTCTACCATCGCCATAATGTTGTATAGCACCTTCAATTAGTCAAAACAAAACAACTAGATAAAATATACTAGTTTGTCTTTTACCAATTTTGAGGTAATTAGTCTAGCTTCTAATTTAATAACTCATAAAATGTCAAACATGTTTTCTAGTTGACCAAAATGTCATATAAGAATTCAATCACCAACAGAGGGTAATGAAATCTCTTAATGAAAACATGGTGTGCAATTTTCTTAACAATTAAATTTTGCTATGAGTTGTATATATTAGAATTTAGACAATTCTAATGTTCCTAACATACCTTTCTCAATCATGAAAAGGAATAGGATTGAGTCTCACTCTTCTTCCATGGAAAAGAGTCTATGTTTGTCTTTTTAGTAAATTTTTCTTGATCAAACATTTGTTTGAAAACAGAACTAGATCAATTTACCAAAGCCCAAACCACGTTTACGGTTTAATGTTGCATTAATACAATCAAAAGAATTAACAAAATTCAATTTTAGTATTTTCGATAATTAAATCTTTCAAGAAAATAAAATACCCTTGGTCAATATTCATATTAACTATAGAATTTTCCTTGAATCTAGGACCCTCATTATCATAGTTTCACCACATCAGTTGATCTGCTAGTGATGAAAGTATAGAATAAGTAATTGTCGAAGAACAATAATTGACAAACAAGTTTTCAATTCCTAGAAAATATGGGATTTACAATTTTGCCAAACAATTATGCAAAACGTAAGAATGTTTTATCCCATCTTATACCTTAAGTTATAGGTCTCACTAACTAACTTAATTAAGTTGTCTAATTTAGAAACTGCAAATTATTTAAGCTGAGGTCTCACACAACATAAAGATTCACCTTGTTATTGTAATCTAGCTCAAGGTCTCACATAACTAAATTACAACTTCAAGTGTTTCATATCATTAGATGGCATAAACTTAAATTTAAAGGGTACAATTTTTGACGTGTAATCAAAACTTATGTATAAAGAAGCATGCATACAACTTTATAGCATAACACTTTCGAAAAAAAACTTACATAATATTTTAATTGCTAAGATTAAATTCTACAAAGTTTTAATCGATGCGTTGAGAAACTTACAACTTTGCACTAAGATGCTTCGTACATAGAATGGTTATACTAGGTAGCTCCAATCGAACTTACAGAGGGCAGAGGACCAGGTAAGCGCAGAAGCATAACCTTAGACATCCTTTCAGTGTGACTGTGCGCACTTCTTTTAACCCCTTTATAGTTTGTTCTAGTGGGTGAGCCGTTCTAACCATTTAGTACAGTCGCATCAATCGATTAAAAGTTCAAGATTTAATACTTAGAAAAACAAATCAATTTCGCCATTATTTAGTCCATTTAATTTTCTATTCATAAAAACCCTTTTTGCTTACTAACATGTCATACAATATATAAACAAAAAAGCATTTTAATAAAAATTAAACAAACTCAAATAATATAAACATATAACTAAACAATTTTAACATATGTAAAAACAATTAGCCACATGCATAATTATTTCGATAAACGCTAATAAACAATTCTAGGCGTTAAATAATGCATACATCAACTAGGGCTTTCAACTACAAGGTAGATGAGCCACATACATCGACAAGTCAATTGCGTAAGCCAAAGTCAATAGTATACCAAATAGCACATAACGAATTTTTATTAGTATAATTGAGGTCTTCCCCAATTCAATAATTATCAAACAAATAAACATGTGTATATCACTAAACAATTTAATCAAAACAATAATCCATAGCAAAACATGCATGTTCCACCATGGATTCATCATAACAATTATAATCCCAAGATACGCATATAATCATGGCACATAACAATTATTCATGAAAACCACATAAAATATACATGCAATCCTAGGGTTTCTACAAGTTTTACAAAAAAATAAAACCTAATTAAAAAATTAAAGGGTAATCGACCCTTATAATAAAAAATTAGGGTTCCAATTTTTAAAACCCTAGAAACCAATAAAAGCATGTAATAATCACAAAGATTCAATTTTTATGTGTTTCGGTAATTAATTACAACATATTAACGGCTCGTGATGCCACTATTGGGTTTTACTAATCATAACAATTATAGAAAACAAGTAAACATCATCAAAGCATGCAGCGGAAGTA
>OU343220.1:312242728-312282481 GCA_910596185.1 Chrysanthemum makinoi | reverse complement strand
GATCCTTCAACTGGATCTCACGTAGGGCATACTCACCTGTTGCTGCAACTGCATTGAAAGAAGGAAACAATCTTCTAGCCTCATGGCTGTTTCTTCTTTTTTAGCAACAGTCTCTCTGAGAATGGTGCTCTCTTCTCCCAGTTTCTGAATCAACTTCTTCTCCTCTGCAATGTCTTGCATAATCAAAAGCCTAAAAGCATCGCTAAGCTTCCCTGATTCTGTGGCAGCTTTCATTTCGTCAATGTTAGGTGTGGAAGACATTTTCCGATTAGGGTTAACTTATGATGGTATAGGGTTAAGTTATGATGGTTGTGTTTATGGTTTTGTAAGTATACATAATTACAATGTACTAACTCATAAATTGCACAGATAATTACAAAAAAAACACTCAAGAGGCATTGGCAAATTTAATTTGGGTGTTACTGTAGCCCTTTCATATTCTTCATGCAAAATCATTATGCAGTATTTATGAAGTTATCTCATTTTGCAATTCAAACCCTTCATCTTTTAAGTAGATCTAAACCAGTCCCTATATATACAATGCTTTGGCATTAACATCCTAATTTAAAAAATAAAAAATAAAAAATAATGGTAATAACTTATAGATTATCTTTATATTTATATACTAACATTTCCAATATGTGTTAAATGAAACTTGAAATAAAATTAATCTAATTTAAATACACCAAGTATATCATTTGCCATGAAATAAATATATATTTCTTTGACATATCATCATTCTAAAAACAAACAAAACATTCAAATTATTAAAACCAACCAAAGTACCTAAGCCCAAACAACTACTTAAAATCATTCATCTTAATGGCATTAGCTTCTTCCTCACGGGCACCCACTTTCGCTTCATCTAGCAAATAGTTTAACTCTGCAAGCAATAACCGATGTCTATCTTGGGTTTTTCTTAAAGCTTCAAGTGACTCCAAAGCAACTCCATTAGCACCATAAGCTATTACCCTCCTCAAATGTTGGCAACAACCGAATAGCATTTTGGATAATGCATCATCTTCACCTGCCTGTTGCACAAACCACAAGCGCATGCAATTATGCAATTTTGAAGAACCTGCGATATTCGATAAATTACCTATCAACTCTAAATTTGCCATTGAAAATAAAATATACAACGAACCAATTGGTTCTATAACTCATTATGAAACAAGCACCAAATAAATAGGCTAAACATAATTTATGTAACCTACTAATATTAAAGTGTTACATATGAAAGGTCTTTTTTTAAATGTAATATATTAACATAAACCTCTTCACATATAATCTTATAAGGTTAATTGTCTATCTAAAATAATAGTAACTTAAATTAATGCAAGGGTAAAAAAAAATGTAGTCATCTTTATAGTTTAGGACATTGACCAAAATAAAAATTAGTCGACATTATTATGTACTCATCTACAGTAGAGATGAAGAAGCAACTTTGGCAAGAGTTTACCTCCGCCCTACGATAACAAATCTTATGATACCATCAATTTCAATATCTTATATGTAACTACTTCCATACAATATTACATAAAAAAGATTATACATTCGATCCATACCAATACAGTGCAACGCACGGGCTTATAATGCCTCGTACACACATAATTTTGTCTTAAAAGTTTAAGAGGTACTACTTTGAAGCAATCAATACAATCATTTTAGTCATGTAAATCTTCACACTGAAACATTTATATAAGTAGTAAAATTTCCGTTACAAAATTTATAATTTAATTTTAATGTATCTTTAACTCCAACTATAAATGTGCTTGAATTTATATGAAATGTGTTTACTATAATACCATCAATATTTTAAGGGTTAGCACATGTAAGTTAAATTTATCAAACATGAATTTTCCTTTTATGTTAGAAGATGTATTTAATTCTCATTAAATATAGTTTTAATTTACTATAATTAAATGTAAATTTCAATTTAATAATCTCCGACTGTAGTTTTATATAAAACTTAAACTTGTGCACTCGGGGGATATTTTAGAAAAACCCATATTTTAATAGGCTGTCGTCATAAATAATTTTGTGTTTATTTATATGATGTAATTATAAGTAATAATCAATTTTAAATTAACAAATCACGTATTTAAAGATTAGAAAATATGCTATTAACAACTTAACTTGGCCAACTTTCACTGTAAGAATTCAATGAGAAACATCTTTTTACTTGTTTAGGTTATCTGAGAAGAACGAGCCATTTAATAAATACACAATTTTTAACGGGGCTATTTCCGTCACCGTTCTAATCACTCCAAAATCCCTTTTTCTCCTCCGACGAAAATTTTCTTGAAGGAGGCTTTTAAGTTATGACCTTTGTGGTAAAAGGAAGAAAAAGCAAACCACCCAAATTTCACGGCCACAGCTGTTGGCAACCAATAATCCAAGTTGTTTAGAAAGTGATTAACGTCAAGTTAGTAATTAAATGATCGAATAAGATATGATCGACCATGTGTAAGTTGCTACCATATTGGGTTTGGTTGCTTTTTGCAAGATGGTGCTTCTTCTAAAGTGCTATGCATTTTATCGAAGTTTCTCGAACGCTAGTTGGACGTGTCTTTTCACTTTTCTCCAAAGTGGTTCGCTATAGTACGTTTTCTTAAAGGTAATCGAAGAACATGTGACGATAATCAATTAAGCATGCTTTAATTTTGCATGATTTTTATGTGATTGACGCGCTATGGGGTAAATCGATCATAACCTTGATTAAAATGAATGTTAGCAATTTTACTAGAGGTTCATACTTCATAAGTCCTTTCTTTTTATACGTATAATTGTAGATGCTAATTAGTTTCGACTTGAAACACAACAATGAGATTATAGCACTTTCATTGTGATGTCAATAAGCCACACTGATTATCAGGATAGTGGATTTTCTTATAATACAAATAAGCATATATAGAAATGATTCAACAAAGTGGCTACGAGTGAATCATGCCACAATGTTTTAAAAAGCCACCTTATTCTCCTCCTATATGGCAATATAGCAGTCAAAATACAATGTCATTGTTTATTTCAAGTACAAATATAACATATTTAACTATGTATAAAGTGTTTGAGAAAAGCAAACATAAAGCATACACTCAGCAACTAAAAATCCAATTAACATAAAACAAATTAAAACAATCCAAAACACTAACATAAATAAACATCACTTGAAGACATATTGGAAATAAGTCTTTTATAAAGTTTTATTATAATAATTAATAATGGGATAATATATTATAATTTGGTATTGGGTATACATTGCAACTAATACATGTACAATACATAAATAAGGGACGTCGTACCATAGGTACACCAACAAACAAATCCAACTTACGAGTACTAGTTATTAATTAAATCAATTATCTACAAATAAATTATGATATTAGGAAAAGAAGAAAAAAAGAAAAAGATTCCAGGAAACTAGATAGAGGACAATATATATACATCCGAATGCTTTTCAGTTTTAATTTATAAAAGTTTATGGAAAATAAAAATTTGCAGAATTAATGGCTATCCATTGGAACACGTCAAACTAATGGCTTTATTGGTTGTATGTATAACCACTTGTGCTCGTGGGTGGTCTATTCTTAATCGTATTTGTTTGGCTAAAAGCTTTAAAATAATAACTAATTTTTTAAATTTTGCCGACTTCAAAACACTTACTTTTGTTTAGTTGGTTCTCTTTGAAGATTATAAATGACTGTAATCATCGGAAGCTTGTCTTGTGTCGATCTCCTAAGAGTACGTGGTTGTGACTTGTAACTGGGAAAGTAAAAACTATTGGAATTGAGAGATTTTTTATACTGGTGCTTGATTAGCGATCAATAGGTTTCTGACCGCTTAACTCGTTGCATGAGATCATGTTTCAAAACGTCCTCTAAGAGCCATGAAAGCGCTCTTTTTCTAGAAACTCTTTCGTCCCACGTCTTCTTCATCTTTTTCAAAAGACAATTCAATAAATCAAGCCACCTTTACACTTTGAAGCTTTTGTGTTACAACTCTCCAACCCACGAACCAATCACCGAACTTCGTTTTTTGTCATGCAAATGTTACTTTCTCACTCTTGAGGTTTCATCGATCATTAAATCGAGTTAAACGTGTAACGTTGTATATTAGTACATGCATATATTGCATTAATAATAAAATGAAGTTGATCTATATAGCGTGGTAAATATTTCTTACACTAGACATGCTAAACGGAATACATAACATAGATGAGTAAAAATCAATGCATATGTTATGGTAACTAAATTCTTTTTACATATGGTTATATCTTATGTCTAAACTTATTGCATGTTTTCATTATGTCTAAACTTATTGCATGCTTTAAACAAGTAGGGTTGGATCAGTTGGAAAACCCCTTGCCTCTCAACCGAGAGGTCAGCGGTTCGATCCTCACTCCCTACAAAAGGCCGGAAGTCCTTTCTACCTTTGGTAGAACTGGAAGCAGCCTCTCTACCTTAGGTAGGGGTAAGGCTGTCTACATCTTAACCTCCCCCATACACCGGAAATGGTATTGGGTACCCATAACCCGTAAAAGACGGCATTGGGTGTTACTTTACTTTTTTTTATTGCATGCTTTTCATTCCCGGTTTTCTTTTTACAAAGGGCACTAGTGGTAAATGTGAGAAAAATGTAAAAGCAAGTGTGACTAATTTGGAAACCACAGCTGTTGGCAACAAGTGAACATACTCATTAACCACTTTTCATTTTTTTATATTACTTTGAAATTCTAACTTATAATTGAGCAAGTAAAAAAGGCTTTTCTTACTCTATTGGGTTTGGTTGCTTTTAGCAATATTGTCTTTCTTCTTTATTTGTTTTCATTTTTTTATCTAAAGTTTTTCTTCTTTTCATTACCTTTCCGTTTATATATATGTTAAACCCGTGAACCATATGATCACGATTAACCCATCTATGCACCTTGACACGTTTTTGTCATAACAACTTACATATAATGGAATTGAGTTATTGCGTGTTATGACAGAGTCAATTTAAATCTGGTATTTGTTCTAAATTATTTTCGGTTTGTTTGACAACACAGTTAAAGGTTGAGCTGTTATGTTTGTATTTTCTTTTCAGGTTATATATGTTACATAATTATGAGTTTCTATAATTGGTTTCCAAAACAAATTTTTGATCTTTTTTAACGGTCGAAAAATTAACATATAACGCATACGATAACTTTTATGTATATATAACATATACATAAAACAATCATTCAATTCACACCTAAATGCATGAATAAACCTAAATATAAACAAATCCATAAATTAGATAAAAATGCAATTTTTTCTTCCAAAATACATAGTGTAAAAAAGAAATACACACTTTACATTTAATATACCGGGTTAAAAAACACAAAGACAAAACATATCCTAGTCCATTTATTGTGTACAAATGATTATACCCAAAAATTGTTATAAACAGATTTCAGATTTCAAGACCTGTAAATATAGCAATTTCCATACTCAACACTTTCGCAGCAAACCTAAAAGCCCCTAAAAATATCGATCAACTCTTTATCTCCAATTTTGCTTGCAAAACACGTAGTTCGGCCAAGTAACTTTCCTGCCTATTATCAACAACATGGTATTTCGGGTGCCTTTACTGAATTTGCAGTTTCATCTGAATGGATAATTTAACTCCATAAGGTGAATATCATGTCTACATTAGATTAGTGTAACTTCTTTGCTGTGGTAATTAGAGTATTTAAATGCAAATGATCTGTACAACTCACTTTCCTTTGACTCATCTATTTCCAATTCTTCCAAGTCCATGTATCAGAGTTTGAGTGACATTAGTACCCCTACAATATAAATGTGGTCCACCATTCCCAAATCCATGTTTTTGTTGGGGTTTAGGCTTAGCTCCCAGCAACAGGGTTAAGATAATCAACTTCAGCAGAAATGCTCAACTGTTCAGCAGAAACAAACAGATGGTCAGCAGTAACAAATACCACTTGGTGGTTACCGGATATCACTTGGAATCGTGTGATCACTTTCCAAAGTAAACTATTCGACCCTAATGCCTGGGTTACACGAATATCTACTTGGGATAAGACCAAATGCAGTTAGAGAATTAGGCACAATTGTATAACCCTTTCGCTTATAAGTGTTTACGTTTTCTGTGTGTCTATCATGCATAAACAGATCTCCTATATATAGGAAAATACTCTCAGCTAGTCAATGGAATTATGAGTATTAATCGGCCCATTAATAGCCTCATAATTACCCCCATTATAGCCGTTAGTGGTTACATGACCAATTAAACGTGGTCATAATGCGCTTTAAACTGCCACTTGAATAGGTCAAAGCCGTTACAAGCAAGACTATCATCAAGACTTTCATAGTGCTATCGTGGTTACACTGCCAGTGGAAACACCACTGCTTCAGTGTAAACACTACTTCAGTGAAACACCACTTCAATGGAAACGCCACTTCAGTGAAACACCGATCTTGTGGAAGTACTGCCAGTGGAAACACCGATAATCATGGTAAATACAACGATTACTTTCACCAAGCACTACTAACACAAACCACTATTAGAGTCGGGGTGTTCATGGACCTTATGGGTGTACACTCCGCACTCATAACCCATTACAAGGTGTGAACTAATCCCACAAGTGTACTAAATTTTCCAACAATCCTCCCCAAATTTAGTTCACTTCCTTTGCATGAAAAACAAACATCAAGCAAAACATGTGCATAAATGAAAATGTCCCGAGGATTGAATTTCCATCTTAGTAAATTACACGTTTCAAATATTTGAGAATCAGGGTGTTCTAAGAATTGAACCCTTCAACCCATTTGAATACCTGAAGATAAAATACACACAAGTTTTCAAACACTTATCAGCTCGTGACACTATACAAGCCATGTGTCCATATCCAAATTCATAAATGTTGTAAAAGCTAAAGTCCAAAGCTTCCCCGAAGGCGGCAAAACTTCAACATTTACATAGGTGGTTCCTCTTTATTCTTGCTCCTGCCAAGCACTTTTTCAAAGAAAAATTAACCATTAAGAAGTAAAGACTTCATCTTCCTTTCAGCAGGTTCTGAGCACAACCTTAGGATGTAAATAAAACATGTGCTCCAGTCCACTGAATGTTCAGCTTTCCATATTGAACTCAGCTCCTAAGTTTCCTCGGAGTTGGGTGTCCTAGCATTCAGTGACTAAGTTGGACTTAAACCCATCCCTTTAGCAGACTTTATAACCAAGTCTCTAGCCAAACCCTTCGTCAAGTGATCAGCTAAGTTCTGTTGAGATCTAACAAACTCTATAGATACCACCCCATTCATGATAAGCTCACGAATCATGCTATGCCTGACACCTAAGTGTCTAGACTTACCATTGTACATTTGGCTATAAGCCTTTGCCAATGTAGCTGCACTATCACACCGGATAGAAATAGGTGCTATAGGTTTAGGCCACAATGGAATCTCAAGAAGCAAGTTTTTCAACCATTCAGCTTCTTTACCAGCAGCTGCTAAAGCCACAAATTTAGATTCCATTGTTGAACTGGTGATGCAAGTTTGTTTCTTGGATGCCCAAGAAATTGCACCTCCACCAAGTAGGAATACCCAGCCACTGGTAGACTAATTGTCTTCAATGTTACTGATCCAACTTGCATCAGTGTAACCTTCCAACACCGATGGGTAACCAGTATATGAGAGACTATAATCCATAGTTCTCTTCAAATACTTCAGACCCTTTGAATCGCTTGCCAGTGATGAGCACTAGGATTACTAGTATACCTACTCAATTTTCCCACTACAAAACCAATATCAGGTCTTGTACAAGTCATGGCATACATCAGGCAGCCAATTACCCTAGAATACTCAAGTTGAGATACGCCTTGCCATGATTAGGCATCAGCTTCTCACAAGTATCCATAGGTGTACTCTCTGGAGTACAATCAAAGTAATTGAATTTCCTCAGTACCTTCTCAATATAATGAGACTAAGAGATAGAAATTCTTTTACTTTCATGTTTAATCCTTATACCAAGGATAACATCAGCCTCCCCATGTCCTTCATGGAGAACCTTGATGACAAAAATTCCTTTGTCAGGTCAACCTGATTTTGGTCAGTGCCAAAGATCAACATGTCATCAACATATAGACAAATGATGACTTCTTTACCAGATTCATCAAATTTGCTATACACACATTTGTCAGCTTGGTTAAGAACATAACCACTAGACAAAACCACTTCATCAAATTTTTGATTCCATTGCTTAGGTGCCTGCTTAAGTCCATAGAGAGACTTAATCAGTTTACACACCTTGTTTTCATTTCCAGGCATGATGAAGCCCTGAGGTTGGTTCATATAAACCTCCTCATCCAATTCACCATTCAAGAAAGCTGTCTTCACATCCATCGATGAATAATCGATTGTGAATAGATGCCATAGCAATCAACAGTCTTATGGTATTGATACGAGCCACAGGGGCATAAGTATCAAAATAGTTTATCCCTGACTTTTGTTTAAAGCCCTGAATAACTAATCTAGCCTTGAACTTTTCAATAGTTCCATCTACCTTCAATTTCTTTTTGAAAATCCATTTGCAACCTAGAGGTTTGCAACCAGGAGGTAGATCAACCAACACCCAAGTGTTGTTCCCCATGATGGAATCCATCTCATCATTGATTGCTTCTTTCCGGAAAGCAATATCCTGGGACTTCATTGCTTCTTCAAATGTCTTGGGATCATCCTCAACAATGAAGCAATAGGAGTATTGGTCTGAGACCTCATCCCTTGTTCCTTCAACTAAGTATAGTTGAAACTCGGGTCCAAATGACTTTGGAGTCCTGACCCTTTTGCTCTTCCTGAGCACAGGTTCAGGTTGTTGAACCACAACCTCATCAGGGACCACTGATGGTTCTTCATCAGGGACCTCTGATACACCAGTGTCATGAGTTCCATTAGGAATCCTCGGACTTGGTCTAGGGACTGATGAGAATCTATTCTCATCAAAAGTTGCATCCCTTGATTCAATTATAGAGTTAACTGAAACATATTCATTAGGTTCAATAACATAGAACCTATAAGCCTTGGAATGCTCAAAGATATCCAACAAAGATGCGGTCAATGCCTCTTTCACCCAAAGTCTTTTACTTTGGATCAGGGAGTCTTACAAATTCCCCTACAACCCCGCACTCGAGATAGTTCAGGTTGGGTTTCCTTTTAGTCCAGAGTTCATAAGGGGTAACCTTGTTCCTTTGTTGGGAACCCTATTTAATAAATAGCAAGCTGTTAACATAGCTTCACCCCGAACCCTTGACTCAGTCCTGAACAGGACAACATGGAATTAACCATCTCCTTCAGCACCCTGTTTTTCCTTTCAGAAATACCATTTTGCTGAGGAGTATAAGGGGCAGTCGTTTCATGGATAATTCCAACAGACTGAAAATACAGAGTATCCATGTACTCACCTCCCCTATCAGTCCTTAATCTTTTAATCTAAGACCCAAGTTGTAATTCAACTTCAGTTTTAAACACTTTGAATTTATCTAAAGCTTCATCCTTGGAATGTAACAGAAAAACATAACAAAACCTAGAAGCATCATCAATAAATGTCACAAAGTACTTCTTGTTCCCCAAAGAGGGAGTGGCATGCAAATCACACAGATCACTGTGAATAAGCTCCAAGAGATTAGTCTCACGACTAACACCCTGAAAAGGTTTCTTGGTAATCTTGGTCAACATGCAAGTTTTACACTTTTCAGTTGTCCATGTCAAAGGCAGGGATCAACCCATCCTTAGACATATCTTGCAACCTTTTATAATGAACATGGACAAGTCTAGCATGCCACAGGGTAGAGTCACAGTCGAGGTGGTCACACAGGCTGAATTTACACTATCGTGGAAATAAATACACTATCAAGGAAATATTAAGCCCTAACATTTGATTACATAAATAAACAAAACCAATAAAAACACCATGCTTAGAAAGCACAAATTTATCAGACTCAATAACTTGTTTATAACCATGATTATTCAAAATACTACTTGAAACCAAGTTCTTCCTAATATCAGGAACATGAATAACATCTAACAAAGTTACAATATTTCCTGAACTAAACCTAATATCTACACAACCACAACCATGCACCAAGGCTGTTGACTCATTTCCCATGTGAAGAATAGAACCATCATTCAGTGACTCATAAGTCTTGAACCAGCTTCTATCTTTACACACATGAACTGTTGCACCAGAGTCAACCCACCACGCAACATCATCATCCTGCACATAAAAAGATTCAGATACATATGTAACATAATAAATCTGAAAAGACTTATTAAACATATTCTCGACCTTTCAGTGAGTTGGCTGATCCACCACTCCCTGAACCATTAGTGCCTGATCCATTGGATTTACCACCAACTTTAACGCCCTTGCAGTCCCTTTTAATGTGACCAGTCTTGCCACATTTCCAACAAGTAGGTGTTGCCTTCTTGTTGGGATCGCCTTGTGTTGTCATGATATTTGCGTTTGCCTTTGTTGTCATTGTACCAGGTGGAGTTGTTATGCTCCACCATATTGACAACAGATGGTCCAGTAGCATTGCTACTCTTTGGCTTGTCATTATCCTGCATCTTGAGAGATTCCTCAATGCGCAGATGACTGCCCAACTCAACCAGAGTTAACTCCTCTTTCTTATGTTTCAAGGTATGCTTGAAATCTTTCCAAGAAGGAAGGAGTTTGTCAATGACACAAGAGACTTTAATGGCCTCATCCATGTTCATATTGTGTTGTGTAAACCTTCCAAGTATTCCAAGAAGTTCATTGTATTGTTCCATAACCGGTCTTGAATCAGTCATTTTGTAATTTGTGAAATTACTAACAAGGAACTTCTTACTTGATGCATCCTCACCCATATATTTGGCATCCAAGGAATCCCACAGTTCTTTGGAAGATTCAAAGTTCTGATAAATATCAAACAGAGAATCAAACATACCATTGAGAATAAGACCTCTTGATATGTAGTCATCATTATCCCATTTGCTCCTCCTCCCGACCGCTCCACAGTGGCATCATCACCATCATCAGGAATTGGTGTAGTCAGCACATAAACCACACTCATTCTTGACAGCAAGAAATGCATCTTCTTCTGCCACCTCCTAAAGTCCACCCCTTCAAACTTGTCCAGCTTAGCAAAGTTTGAAGCCATGTGTTTCATTGCAGCAGCTGCCATTGATTATCACAAAATAGTTTACTTTGATTGTTGGGGTTTAGGCTTAGCTCCCACAACAGTGGTTAAGATAATCAACTTCAGAGAAATGCTCAACTGCTCAGAAACAAACAGATGGTCACAGTAATAAATACCACTTGGTGGTTACCGGATATCACTTGGAATCGTGTGATCACTTTCCAAAGTAAAATATTCGACCCTAATGCCTGGGTTACACGAATATCTACTTGGGATAAGACCAAATGCGTTAGAGAATTAAGCACAATTCTATAACCCTTTCTGCTATAAGTGTTTACGTTTTCGTGGTGTCTATCATGCATAAACAGATCTCCTATATATAGGAAAATACTCTCAGCTAGTCAATGGAATTATGAGTATTAATCGCCCATTAATAGCCTCATAATTATCCCCATTATAGCCGTTAGTGGTTACATGACCAATTAAACGTGGTCATAATGCGTTTAAACTCGCCACTTGAATAGGTCAAAGCCGTTACAAGCGACTATCATCAGTACATTTCATAGTGCTATAAGTGGTTACACCGCCTGGAACACCACCGCCGTGTAAACACTACTTCAGTGAAACACCACTTCAATGGAAACGCCACTTCAGTGGAAACATTGATCTTGTGGAAGTACCGCTCGGAAACACCGATAATCAGTGGTAACCACAACAGTACTTTCACCAAGCACTACTAGCACAAACCACTATTAGAGTCAGGGTGTTCATGGACCTTATGGGTGTACACTCCGTACCTTCTAACCCATTACAAGGTGTGAACTAATCCCACAAGTGTACTAAATTTTCCAACAGTTTTGCTGCTAGATGTTAAGAAAACAACGTTTGCTTGTGATATGGTACGACGTTGAGCATTACACTCATCTACCAGACTCAAAGAACGTAAAAGATAATATTTTATACTGGAATCATGGTGGAATGATTTATTGCAGCGGGTCAAAAAACCAACCAAAGTTATTCCGAAAAATCCTCGTCCTTTCAGAGCAAAACCCTTTGACCGCGAACCTGTCGTAGTTAGGTGTTCCGAACCAACAGATTTGTTACCTAAGAAAATGTTCATTTTTAATTTAAAATATGCACGATATGTAAAATGGGCATACTAACAATGGGATAAGAAGGATGGAAGAAATCGATATAAACGTTTTGGCCTAAAACTGGTTTTTTCATCACCTAAAGCTTTATATCATTTTCTTCCAATCTCCTTACCCCAACATTATTATATTCATTTGACGTACCATGGACAGCCTTAATAAAAAAAAATGAACAATGCCTCAGTAATTGATATTAGAATATGTATACTTTGGCTCATATATCGTAATGGTTATTGTAACAAAAATTAACACGCATCGAATGTCCTAATCATGAAAGCCAAGCAACAATTTCTATATGAACGTTAGAAATATTTTGGAAATATCATACCTCACCAAACTCGTATAGTCAGGACAATCTAGCTTCCATGGTTAACGTGAAGAAAGAAAACAGTCCACGACATATCCCTTCCCATAAACCCACTTCCTCCCCCCACATAGACGTAGCACGCAAGAATGGTTCGGTTGGGTTCCGGATGTGTCCTAGTAATCTCAACTCAAGAATGGTTACTTACTTGTAGGAGATTATTGTTATGTACTTAACCCTTGAATCAGAACATCAATCTTTTTTAGTAGATCATCAAGCCAAAAGTTTTCCTCTATTTTTCTTTGCTCTTTTGACACCAACACACACCATATTTCACTAGAAATGCTTAGAAGGTTCTGGGACTTGTCTAGGATATATTAGGATAAGTTAGTTATATAAGTTTGCCTAGTTGGCAACTATGGTCCCTTTAGTCCTCTCCTCTGATAGTTGTGACACATAATACTTTCTAAAATCGTTTACATAATATATTCACTTATGATTCGACTATCGTGTTTAACTAAACAATCAAGTAAAGCCTTCAACTTATAAAAGTCGTAGTCAAAGTTAATCAATTGCATACTCATAATTTAATACTTAAAAACCGATTTTGAGGTGTTAATTTTCCCTTGGTTTAAGTATAGTCTCATTAATTGAAATATATCGCCCATGAAGCAAGCGTAATTTTCCCTTAGTTTAAGAATAGTCTCAAACATGGTGGTTTAACTTTAAACGATATCATATTAGCTTTAAATACAAACTAAGGCTTAAACAGTCCAAAGCAAACCTTAACGGAACAATTTCGGAAAGACAAAATAGTCAGTGTTTTAGACTATATATGTGTTTGTCTCTGATATTGTATTAGCTGCAAAATAAGGTCGGCTATAATATGGACCGGTTTTTGTCAGGGTAAAAATAGAAATTACCAGCTTAGCAAATCATCATAGCCAGTAAGGATTAAACACTTTTGATTAGTCTCCTATCTATACTACATATAATAGAAAAACGGTCAAAAGTGAAAAGGTGAAAAGTTGAAAAGTTGAATTGTTGAAATTGGTCAAATGAAAGAGAAATGCATAGTGTAATTACTACTCTTATTAAAACACCCCATTACTTAAAAGTACAATAATTTATTCAAATTATACAACCAACTAAAAACACATTTACAAAATTAAAAAAAAACCAATTAAAACACCCCTTACTAAAAAGTACAATAAAAATTCATAACATACAATTTAAAGAAGCTACAACATAATTCAAAATAAAAAATAATTAAACACACTAATTGATGATATTTTTAAAACACCCTAAAATGAAATGTACATGCTATTATACACATTATACAAATTAATAAAACACACAAAACTTCATACAAGCTAACAAGTTGATGTTACATATAGTTTTGAAAATCGGATCGGACCGGACCAACGTGTTCAACCGGGAACCGGTGTCGCCACCGGTTCGGCTAACCAATTAAAGCCATCCATAAACGAACCAGATAGGACCCGTTGAAACCGATACAAACTGGTGAATCAGGTCTCATCGAGATGTATTTATGCGGTTAATCGTCACAGGGTACCCGCCGCCAAAACGTGTGAGTACCCTGTTATATACTATATATAAAGGAAAAACCAAAAAGTAAAAAGTAAAAAGTTGAAACTAAAAGTGAAAATGTTGAAGACATATATTTCAAAAGCAAACTATTAATACACATAAAAAAAACCGGGTTGACCCGGGACGCTTCAAACCCAGCGGGTTAACCCTATTTAATTTGACTTGTTTTCGACCCAACCTTTCGGGTTGACTCGGTTTAAATCTACTTGTTTGACCGGAACAGTTCAACCGGTTGAATCACCCGGGTCGAACCAAGTTTCAAATTTGACAAAATTATATGAGAAATGATGAAGTAGTTGTGAAACCCGTGACAAATTTGGAAAAATGATAGACCAAGTAATTATAGTTTTTTGTTGTTTATTTCGATTTGACACATGTACGTTGTCATTTGTATAATGTTATTTTGAAAAATGTTGGTCTTGCACCACTTAAGGGAGTAGCATATATGAATCGTCTTTTAAAAATTAATATATATTGTATAGCCATTTGTCCGGTATATCAATAATGTTATGTAGTTTTTTAGAATCACAAAAATTAAATAGTATGG
The DNA here is from genome assembly GCA_910596185.1 of Chrysanthemum makinoi. Taxonomy (NCBI): domain Eukaryota; kingdom Viridiplantae; phylum Streptophyta; class Magnoliopsida; order Asterales; family Asteraceae; genus Chrysanthemum; species Chrysanthemum makinoi. The sequence goes on along the minus strand of OU343220.1, from coordinate 312,267,714 downwards.
CTATCTTTAGCGATAATTATTTATACCCCAAACAAATCGCTTTGAATAATGCTTAAATATCACTGCCTAAATTATTGACGAAACAAGAAAAGGCGGTCACACACGTTGGTTAAACCTCTAAACTACAATATAATATTGTCAAACTACATAATACCGTTGCATTTTGTAATGCTTGAATCTATTATTACTAAAATCTTAATAACTTAAAAGTTAAAACAATCGTATTAGAAATATACTCCCACACTTAAATCGACTCCACATAATTTTCTTGAAAACTGTATATTTCTCACGCTATACAACCACACATCAGAGTTATAGTTATTCGAAAATGATTCTTTGACGCTACAAATACAGTTTTGTTGAAAGAAACTTATGAGCCGTCGGAATTTTGTAGAAAACTGAAATTGCACGCTAGACGCGGGTACTCGTCTAGTTTTATAAAAGCATAAATAAATCAATAAAAAAAATGAAAAACCACAACATGCAACAACTGCATCCAACCTAGATCTACAAAATCCTCGAAAATTAAAGCATGCAACAACCTTTGCTTAAGAATAAACAGTGAACAGAAACCCTAACACCACTAACTACACTTTTTGCCAACTATTACTCTTCATTACGACCAAAACCCATAAAACAATTCCAACTTAAAACGGCTAAATTAGAAAAAACCACTAAACAATTACAACATGCAATAACTTTGTATTACAAATTAACATTGAACACAAACTATGGTATGATAGGCATAATAAAGTGTTTTACTCATCATTTCTATCAAAACCCCTAAGAAAAATTCCAACTTAAAATGGCTAGATTAAAAAAACTCTGATTTTCTGAAACATCAGCAACCAATCAAGTAAATAAATAAAAATTTATCACTTACATGCAGCAAACAATCTTCGAATCTAATAGTTTTTGTGTGTGTATGTGTGTGTCGATTTTGATTTCATGTGTGTATGTATGTTTTGTAGGGAAACGGCTACACTTTTATTAATAAAATCTAAATTACAATAAATAAAATTAACAGTAAATAAATAACAGAAAATTAAATACAAACAGAATGTAAGCAGATAAACGATAATTAAATAAAATAATAAAATAGTCAAAAGACTTACTTGATCACCAAATAGATACCAAAGAAAGAAGCATAAGCCGAGGCACGGTTTGACACGCTTCCCTTAAAACAGATTCGCGATGCTTTTCCGGTACAACAGCCAAAACAAGAAGTTGTACCGTCGGACTTAACTAAACTGCCAGGAATTTCATCTTAAGAGATACGTATTCCATATGTTGGAAATCAATAATAACTATTGATTTGATGTGTGAAAAACTTGTGGAATTAGGGCCTCTATTTATACACAATAGACTCCTTCTAAGTTTACTCATCCCACCGATGTGGGATTGAAAATAAACTATTTTTCCTCTTTAGGCATGGTACCAAATGCCTAACTTTGAGACCGATATCTCATTCACATCAACTCTATTTTGGACACATAAAGGCTTATTAAGGTCTCTTTGAGGAGAACGCGAACCTACAAACTATTACTCATATATGTGACACATACATATAGATAATTGTGTTCAAAGTTGGTCAAAAGTCACTTTTGCCAACCAATTTTCCAACAATCCCCACATGAATGGAGATCGGTCGTAATACACAAAATTTACGATGAAATTCCAATAGTTGAATCTTGCAAAGGATAGGTTGGTGTGACCCTTTGAACCTTCCCTTGTGAAATGCACTTAGCCTCCTAGCTGTCAATAGACGCGATGTCTTTGAACTGAGCTGCTGTTTATGTAGACGACAATACATTTCACACAAGACTCTCCCTAACATTGTTAAGCCCTCATAGTCATGTTCATTATGGTCCTGAACATTTGCCTGGTTCTGTAAGAGCTCTTAGGATTTGCGCCCCCACAATTCCCTTTAAAGTTTAACCCTACTTCTCTCTCACATATGTGATTTCATCTTGAATCATTAAAAACATATGTTTTGTGATTTCATCTTGAACCATTATGCTTTGTGATTTCATCCTGAATCATTAAAGCCATATGTTTAACCTCTCAACAAGTCACATTTGTTATAGGAATGGACTAGGAAGTTACAATGTTAAGTAACTCCCCCATATTGACGTGACTTCCCCCACATTTATATGATTAGGTTTTCCTATTGAACCCGTGATCTTGGGATCTCCAAATAACTGGGTTAGGTTTTCCTTCATATAAACTCATTCCTTTAAGGGCTTTTGTCCTATTCCTTTAGACGACTTACTAACTAACTCTCGCTTAAGCCTTCGAAGCGGATCCGCGATTTTATCTATTGACTTTACGTAGTCAATCGTGATAACTCTAGTTGAGAGTAGTTGTCGCACCAATCAACATCTATGATGGATATGTCTTGACTTACCGTTTTACATTGTGATATGAGCTCTGTCAATTTCCAATTGACTATCACACTTTATATAGATGGAACCTACTTCATACCGAGAGGCGGTTACTTCCTCAGAAGGGCCTCAATGGAAACAAGCCATTAAAAGTGAAATACATTCTATTTTACAAAATCATACCTGGGAGCTCGTGGATTTACCTCCTGGTTTTAAACCACTAGGCTATAAATGGATCTTCATGAAGAAGATGAAAGCCGATGGCACCATTGACAAGTATAATGCAAGATTAGTAATCAAAGGATTTAGACAACGAGAATGTCTTGATTACTTTGATACATATTCGCTTGTTACGAGAATAACCTCGATTAGGATGATACTTGCTATTGCGGCTTTAAGAAATTTGGAAGTTCACCAAATGGATGTGAAACGGCATTTTAAACAGAGATTTAGAAGAAGAAATCTACATGAACCAACCCGAGGGTTTCATGGCTCCTGGACAAGAGAACAAAGTTTGTAGGCTTGTTAAGTCATTATATGGCTTAAAGCAAGCTCCCAAACAATGACATCAATTTTTTTTTCTTCACGTCATTTCTAACGGATTTAAAAATAACGGATGTTTGTGGAAAGAAATAATTGCTGGTATATATGTAATCATGTGTCTATACATAGATGGTATACTTATCACTGAAAGTGATAACAAGATGATCAAATCCACTAATAAAATGTTGGAGTCAAGATTTGACATGAACTACATTGGTTGCTCGATATGGTTCTTGGAACTAAGATCATATGAAACCAAATGGATTTGTTTTGAAGTCAAAAACACTATAAGGACAATATTCATGAGAGGTTCAATGTGGGGGATTCCGGCCTAGCTAGAACTCCAATGACATCTTTTAAATCTATTAATAATAGAGGTAGAGGTGTTGCCTATTGATATGTGTCTAAAAACACATATATTTTATACTATTTAAACCCACAAAAACAACCAAAAACACACAAATGACTCTCAAAATGATACAAATTCATAAAAATGTGTTTTTATGTGATTCAGGTACAAAAGATTGAAAAACAAGTGAAAATTGATCAATTTCACAACAAATGTCGTTTTCGATCCCTGGAGTTACACAAACTGTCAAAACTAGTCCCTAAAAGTTTTAAATGAATGAAAAGTCAACTTAAGTCCTTGGGAAACCAAAAATATTCACAAATGATCCCTGGATGAAAGTTTACACAAAATGGCAATTTTTACCCCTCAAGTTACAAAATTGGCAAAAATGGTCCCTGGGTATTCTAAACTTGGAATTTTACAAATAATACCCTTGTACTATGCATGATTGAAAATTTGGAACATTTTGATAAACTTTTGGGAAATTACACTTTTAGTCCCTCAAAATCCAAAATTGCAAAATAGTCCTTGGATCTTTTTAAAATGAATTTTATGCAAAAGTGGTCCATGTACTATTCATTTATGTCAAGTTTAGTCCTTGTGTGAAGTTTGGAAAAGCTACATTTTCAGTCCTTGAAGTTTGGTTAAATTGCACTTTTGGTCCTTGTTTACCACTTAAACCAAACGGACATATTTTTAACATATCAAACCCAAATCCAATCCACTAACCAGCTGGCCCAACATTAGCCCAAAACCCATGAACCTTGGACCTTGGTCTTGCACCTTGAGCCAGGCCACAATTCCTTTTGACCCCAGCCACAACCCATTTTGACCCCTCCCTCGTTTAATATTAGCTACGGTCAAACGAAGTCAAACCCAAGAAAACGCGCTCTAAAACCAGTGTTACTGTAGCTGTGTCTCTCTCACCCCTGAATACTCAAAACCAGGCATGGTTTCTCCACTTTTTCAACCCCCTCTCCATACTATGTCCCCTCCAACTCCTCTACACTCCAAATACTCTTAATTGGCTCAACCAAATCCCTTAAATGATTAAACCTGCTTCAAAGACTATTTTGGCGCCAAAAAGTAAAATGGATGGTTCTGATTATTTAGAGCAATCCAAGGGTTCAGATATGGTGGGAAATAATCAGAGTACAAGTGGGGAGATGTTTGGATATAAAAAGAAAAGAGAAGACAGAGGAAAGACCACTTTGGCCTTAAGCCTTAGTCAAGTAGTTTTAGTTTTTACTGCTTTTCTTAGTTTAAATGTCTTTTAATCTTGCAAATGTTGTATTTTATCTTAAATTAGTGTAATGAAACCTTTATTTCAGTTTAATTTCAGTTTCATCTCAGTTTCATGTTTTTACTTATTTCCTTTAAATTTCCATGTTATTCAAATTCTTGTTTACTAGTTGTTTTGTGGATTCTTTAAGCTCCATAAGCTCTTGACAAAAGCTCATTCAGTTTTTAGATTCATTTAAACAAGTTTTAGTCTTTTAAATTCAGAAAAATCAACAAAATCCAATGAAAATTACCTTGTGGTCCAATAAGCAGTGCTGGGGGAAAAGGCTAAGCTGGATGGTTTTCTGGTTCCTAGCTTGCTGACAACAAGCTAGGAGTGGTTTCTTACCCTTGGTATTCAGTCTTAACATGATCACTTGTAAGTTCCATTTTTACCAATTTTTGAATTTTACTGCTTTTTACTTTTTAGATGCTATGATTTTTATATTTCTGTGTTTAATTGTTGTTATATAGTGATATTATAGCTTAATATTAGGTGTTTATGTTTTGGAATTCATTGTGGCTTGAAATTACATTTTAACTGCCAAAATATTTGCTTTTGAAAATCCTAGACCTAGACTCTTGTGACTATTTGTTTAGGTTGAAAAAGATTTGGTTTGACACACTAAAACCTCTGGATTTGATAAATCATGTTTACACAGTTGGTTGTTATGAAAAGTCCAAAGTTATCTCTTTTATAGGACTGTTTGGATTTGCTGATATAGCAGCAGTCCAGAGTTTGTTTGTGTGTTTGAGTTGTTGTTTGTACTTGTTTAATGTTACATATGTGTCTATTAACTCATTTCAGTCTAGAAAACATGTCTTTGTAAGCAAAAAGTCAAAATCACTTTGGATCTTATATAGGTTGTCCACTGTTGAGATTTCATGAAGCTTGATCATTATTTTGTGTTCAAAAGTTGTTAATCTTGCTATATTCAGTCTTAAAACACCTTAACATAACATCATCAGTGCTTAAAATCAATTCAAAATCCATTTTAGTCAAACTTTTGGTTTTGAACAAAAGTCAAAATTTTCATAGAGTCGTTTTTGAATAAAATGTATAATTTTGTGTAGGATTCAGTTTTAAGTTTTAGTCTTAATCCTTTTGGGATTTCAAAATATAGCTGCTTAAGAAAAATACAAAAATAATAGTTTACATTTTCTCAGCTTTTAGATAGCTTGTTCATTGGCTTATTTTCAGGATCTGTCTGTTTGCATGCCTCGCACCATGGTTTTGTTGCAAAACCATGAGCTTGCATAAGCTCATGGATTAGACCCTAGCTGGTGTACTTAGCTTATTTGTGTAGCCTTTGTAGCTTAGTTGTAATGTGTATGCTTATTTGTCCATATTTAGCTTATGTGCTTAGCTTAATCTATCCATCTATATTGTCCCATTTTGTCCACTCAACTGAAGCAAACAGTTGAGTGGGGCTTGGTAAATAAGTCCTTATAAGCTCCTTAATGAGCTTGAGATTGTGATTCTTGGCTTTGTGAGAAGCTAAGCAGTCCATCTCAATGTCTCAGTTTGAGTTGAGCTTATTAGAGCTTATTTGATAAGTCCTATAGAAGCTTGTGTTTGCCCACTCACAACATACCTCTGAGCAATTCAGTGGTATTACACCATTTCCACAAGCCTCTCGAGAGTTCACTGTTGGATCTAGCTTATGTGGTTTAGCTTTTTGGGAAGCTTAACCACCATACTTTGAGATCCAGTGCTTAATTCCTATATTGTAGCTTATTTACAAGGGCTGCAATGAGCTTTCTTTTTGTCCCATTTTGTGAAAGTACTGCTTCTGCAGTACTTTGGTTTTGGATTTGCTTATTAGCTTATTGCAAGCTTTTAGGTAAATGCCGATACACTAGCTTGTTCATACTTGTCCATATAGCTTGTATACATATTATTTTACTTTTGTTATCAAGTGTGGAGCTTATTACAGGTCCTTTGAGGCCTCAATTCCATCCAAGTCAAGCCTTTGGCTTGACTGTCTAAACCATAAGCTTGTACTTATAAGCACATGTCAGTGCTTATTCTTGTGTATTCTCACCATTTATACTTGTACATATATACTTTTACCTTTTATTTCCCATTTATAGCTTTTTCAAGCTTATTGTAAGTTTATGAGTCCACTGTGAGCCTATAAGCTTAACTGAATAACTCATAAGCTCATAATTTGCTTATTTCTAGTTTGTAAAGTTTTGTTTTCAAAAACATGTATAATATCAGTATATATTCAGTTCTAGAAAAGAAAAAACCAAAAAGAACCACTCTAATGGTAAATAATTAATCATTTGTTCTGCTACTGCTATTACATATCTGTTAGTTTAGTGACAGATTAGTGACAGATTATGCGTCGCTAATCACTATGGGAGGAAGGAGAAAGCAAGTTTAGTGACAGATTTGTAACAGTCTTGTAACAGAAAACCTTATTTTAGATTTCTTATTGTTTAATTCATTTTTAATACATTTAATTCATTTTTAATTTATATTAATTAATTTAATAGTGTGAAAATTTATTTTTCTTTTCTAATAATTTTCTTATCTTTTTAGAATTCTAAAAATATAATTTTCACATTTGTGGGAGTTGTATTGGACTGAATTCACGTTTATTTTGTACGTTTACGTATAATTTCAGTAAACGTACGTGTGTAGATTTTAATCGGTTAAACAATTGTAAAAATAGAATTAAAATGACTTCAAAATTTTGATATTTTTATATTTCCTTAGTATAATTATAATTCTTTTCTTATTTCATTTTTGTTACATTTATGTAATTATTATGTAAATATGTATTTGTTGTTTTAGTTTTTAGTTATCTTAACCTTTTGTATATACTTGTAAATTATAGTTATATATTATATTTTATTTAATTTGCATTTAAGTCGCCTAGACATGCAAATCTCTATTATAGTTATAGTCGTTTTGTTTTTAAACGTTTACGTTTTAGTAACGTACGTTTGTATATCTTTTGCGTTTTTAGGTTTCTGATTGTACGTTTTTTAACGACATAGCTGTGACAGAGCTATTACTATTCACATTCCTAGTGTTAGTCAATCAGATTCCTGTTTTTGTACATTCTTGATCATATCATTTTATCACAGTCGTTGTATTCAGGATATCACACCTCGTCAGGACATAAACGATCCAAGGATATTTTAAGCTTTGGTAAACTTGCATTTCTCTCCCGGGCTGTCGCCCTTTTATCATCTGTCGCGGTTGACCGTTCGCAAGCGGTTGATAAGTGTGACGGAGAAATAAAAGAGGGTGGTTCGGGAGAGAATCACCTATTTTGAATACTCAGAGAATATTGGGCGTCTTATGTGTCTAATGACGTATGTAAGACTTGATTTAGAAGTTATAATCAAGTTAAGTAAATATACCAGTAATTCAAGTGATGACCATTTGAATAGTATTACACAAGTACTATGAAATTTACGATATTGCATTTTGGAAGATATCCAACTGCTATCTAATGATAGAGTAATGCAAATATGGATTCTTACATAAAAGAATCTAGATCCACTAGAGCGGATGTATTGACTCTACGTGGGAAGTTGTGTCTTGGAAATCTTGAAAGTATTTCAAACAGACTTTTATAGCTAAATCTATGATGGAATTTGAATTTATCATTTGAGATAAAGTTATAGAATATGCGGATATCTGCGTTAATTCGTAGAGGACATACCAAGATGGCGTGACCGTAACGACCATCTATATATAATGTGATAGTCAATTGGAAATTGACAGAGCTCATATCACAATGTAAAACGGTAAGTCAAGACATATCCATCATAGACGTTGATTGGTGCGACAACTACTCTCAACTAGAGTTATCACGATTGACTACGTAAAGTCAATAGATAACATCGCGGATCCACTTACGAAAGGCTTAAGCAGAGAGTTAGTTAGTAAGTCGTCTAAAGGAATAGGAAAAAAGCCCTTAAAGGAATGAGTTTATATGAAGGAAAACCTAAACCAGTTGACTGGAGATCCCAAGATCTGGGTTCAATAGGAAAACCTAATCATATAAATGTGGGGGAAGTCACGTCAATATGGGGGAGTTACTTAACATTGTAACTTCCTATTCCATTCCTATAACAATTGTGACTTGTTGAGAGGTTAAACATATGGCTTTGATTACTAATCTTGCATTATACTTTTCAATGGTGCCATCGGCTTTCATCTTCTTCATGAAGATCCATTTATAGCCTAGTGGTTTACAACCAGGAGGTAAATCCACGAGCTCCCAAGTATGATTTTGTAAAATAGAATCTATTTCACTTTTAATGGCTTCTTTCCATTGAGGCCCTTCAAGAAGTAACCGCCTCTCGGTATGAAGTAGGTTCGTTTTCAACCATAAAAGAAACAAAATCGGGTCTAAACGATTTCTCGGTTCTTGCCCTTTTGCTTCTTCTAGGTTCAACCTCTTCTTCCTCAGTTTGATCTTGTCTCTCATCTTGGAGATCATTATCATCTCCTTTGTTGTCTCTTATCACGAACAACATTCTCATCTTGATGTCTCTCATCATGAAGGACTTCATCATTTAGTTGCCTCTCATCATGGACAACTTTACCGACAAGCCTAGATGAACATCCATTCTCCTCTAATAATCAAGGAAACACGGTTTCATACAATGAAAGTTTTCCTTGATTCGGTTATCGTATCTTTGTGTATATTTATCGTTTCAGAATCACATACAAAGAAATGATAAGCACTACTCAAGTATGAGCATATCCAAACTTATGCAAACCACAGCTTTTAGGTCCAATATTTTGAACCTTGGGTGTCGTAAGACAGATAGACACCCCACATTCGTAAGTACTTATAGGATGGTTTTCTTCCCATCCATAGTTCATAAAAACTATCTTCTTTTCCTTACAGGGATCTTATCTAAAAGATAAGTAGCCAATAAAACCGCTTTCTCCCACATGCCATGGCTTAAACCATGACTTTAACAACATGGCATAACCATATCTTTAAGGCACCGTTCTTTCCTATCAACAATTATGTTGTGGTGTATAAGGAGCAATAAATTTATGTCTTATTCCATGTTTAGAACATACATGAAATGGAGACACATATTCACCTCCAATATCACTTCGAACCGCCTTGTTTTCGATAATAAGTTGATTCTTAACTTATTTGTATAGATCAATCTTGTCTATATCCTTACTCTCAAGTAAGTAAAAGTCGCAATATTTTGTGCTACCATCAACAATTACGATGAAGTACCTAATTGCTACCTTAGTAGGTATCGATTCCAAATCGCATAAAACTATGTGAATCAAGGGTTTGGTTAATTTATGGTCAACCGAGTGAAAAGACAATCTTGTCAATTTGGCTTCAACATAAGTTTTACTTTTGTAATCCGTGTTTGTTTATTTAATTAAACAACGTATTGAGTTAAAATTAACATGTCCGAGATGGCCATGCTATACATTCAAAGGATCAAATAAGCTGAATTCATACTCATTTTATTAAAACAATCAAAAAAAAATATTCAAATTTTAAACATTTAATGAATGGCATAACCCGCATCGACCAAAATTTAGTTCAATTTTAACTCAATGTTACTTGATAAAAATAAAGCCAAATTTATTAAGCAACCATCAGCACACAAGATTCTTACGAATCTCTGGCACATACAACGTGTTGGTTCACTTAAGCTCTTTTCCACATGTGAATTTCAACATCACATTTCTTTTCCCTTGCTATTAGCAGTTATAGAGTTGCCCATAAATTGCATCTCTCATTTTCTGCTACTTTGAAAGAGTTAACCAAGCTGTTATCATCATACTCATAACATGATGCCCAAGTGTTAATCAACATTTTCTAATGTCGGATCCCGCCTTGGCAACAATTTTCATTTCATTCAGGCCATTTAACCCATAGTTATAGCACATAAAATCTGAATGCTTTAAAGCATCTACCGTACACATAACTCGAGTATCGGTCTCCCTTTCAACAAGTTCGGGAGCAGATCCTTTAGATGTCACTCATGACATTCGAACATTCTCTAATACGAGATTCCGTTATTAGTGTAACACTAAATTTGGAATAATTAACAACTTGCTATATCACAAAGTGTTTCTTAACAAACACGATAACATCAAATTTTGTTTAAAACACTACTGTTTTGTAAGATCCATTATACAAAACCGCTTTTAAATAAGTCTTTCGATTAAACAAATTAAACAATATCGCATATTACATAATGTTTTTAAACAAAAACAAATTTGTAATATGATTTTTTCAATCTTCTTTAACAATATCTTAATAGATCTGCATCACATGGTATAATTCTACAATGAAACTCAACAAGGTTTCAAAATAGATTTACTCTTTCAAAGAAACTCAACAAGGTTTCTATAGATCTACTATCAAATGCATAAAGTTTCAAGAACTATATTTAGTTTATAGTTAAACTCAACCTGGTTTAAATAAGCTAAACAAGTCAAAGAAACTTTTCCACAAAATATGATAACAAATTGTATATTATCAGATTTCGTTTCAAACAAACTCATCTTGGTTTCAATAAACACGTTATAGTAATCTAATAAAATAACAACTAGTATTTTAAGAGATTTGTTTCAAAGAAACTCCACATGGTTTCAATGAATCGGATTTCATCATGATTTTTAACCATGTTAGTAACTGGCGCACCAATTACATTCGCAAGATTCACTAGGGTCACAAATTATGTTACCATCAGTTAACTTGTGAATATTTAAACACAAAAACAGTTAAAACTGTTAAAACAATATGGTATCTAATAAACTCAACATGGTTTATTAAACTTGTACCAAATATGATTCCGAGAAACACAAGCTTGGTTTCAATATCCATATTTAAACAATAACATATGCAATAAAAAATTAAATAAATCAGTTTGAAAAGAAACTCATCATGGTTTCAATATAAACTGATTCAATAAACTGTTTTAAAAATCGTTTATAAATCTGTTATACCAAATCTGTTAATTAAAATTCTGTTTAGTTATAAACCTGATTTTCAAAGAAACTCAATCTTGGTTTCAGCAGAAAAACAGTTTGTATAAAATCTGTTAATTATATAAATCGATTTTAATAAAAGTGTTTTAATTACTGTTACACGAACTGCTTTTAAGTCTGTAGAGAAACGGTTACACTTTTATTAATAAAATCTAAATTACAATAAATAAAATTAACAGTAAATAAATAACAGAAAATTAAATACAAACTGAATGTAAGCAGATAAACGATAATTAAATAAAATAATAATATAGTCAAAAGACTTACTTGATCACCAAATAGATACCAGCAAAGAAGCACTAAGCCGAGGCACGTGTTTGACACGCTTCCCTTAAAACAGATTCGCCGTCTGTTTCCCAGGGTACAACAGCCAAAACAGTAAGTTGTACTGTCGGACTTAACTAAACCGCCGGAATTTCATCTTAAGAGATGCTTATTCCATATGTTGGAAATCAATAATAACTATTGATTTGATGTGTGAAAAACTTGTGGAATTAGGGCCTCTATTTATACACAATAGACTCCCTCTAAGTTTACTCGTCCCACCGATGTGGGATTGAAAATAAACTATTTTTCCTCTTTAGGCATGGTACCGAATGCCTAACTTTGAGACCCGATATCTCATTCACATCAACTCTATTTTGGACACATAAAGGCTTATTGCGAAGCTCTCTTCGAGGAGAACGCGAACCTACAAACTATTACTCATATATGTGACACATACATATAGATAATTGTGTTCAAAGTTGGTCAAAAGTCACTTTTGCCAACCAATTTTCCTAACATGTTTCTTTTCTGTTAATGTTTATGTTGTTTTTATTGTCTATATATTTCATTTTTCAATCCAACAAAACGACGTTATTTAGTTTATGTGACATATTAAACAACAAAAGTCATTCCCAAACGTCTTCATTTCATCCTTCAACAACCTCGTTTGGCCCAACTTCAATCTTAAACGGTCCAACTCAAGCCTTAAATGGTGTCGTTTTTGCAAGGCCAAAATGTGATTGTTTGCTTCGCTATTGTATAAAAAGGTAATACAAAGGTTTACATATAATTTGGATGAACATGTCAATCTAAGTGATCTAATTAAAATGTTTGGAAAACCCAAACAAAAAGTGAATGCACTATAATTAAAATGCAATAAACATAGAACATAAACAACACAAACGTTACCCACTTAACAGATATTGGAAACACTACTTTTCAAAGTGTGTTTATAATATTTAGACCACATTAACATTTGTTTTAGATTTTAATTAGGTATTGGCTAACCCTTCCCCTGTAAAAGTACACAAACCATTAGAGCAAAAGCCATTTAGGAGAAGTTTAGTATCTTCGAGAAAATTTAATGTTTTATAATGTTAAATATAAAATAAACTCCATGTACATTGAAATTTACCAAAAAAGTAAAAATAAATAAATCAATATAACTTTATTGTAGTGTACGTCAAAAGGAAATGGATTCTGCTTGTCATAACTCATAACATTTGAATCTCGTTTGTCTTTGGTATTTCAAAGATTCTCCGAACATTTTGTGATGCTCAGACACAATTGAGAAATAACTGATAATCAAATATTTTAGTATAAAAAGAAGAGCAAATTCTCAAACTAGGCCAAAAAGTCAACCATGGTCTCTTTTGTGATAACTTTCATTTCCCTTTTCTCATTTTGGTCATACTCGACTGCTCGACTCCATCCAAATTATAACACATGTCTAGTGCAAGTACAAAAGTTAGGTAGAGTTTACAAATGATTGATATTTGTTTTATTATGCATGATAGTTAATTGTCTAAAATACCCTCATCTTCTTATTCTCTCTCTTTCTCTCTTATTTCACACCCATTTTTCATCTGCAGATTCCGGCACCACCTCCGGCTAACCACCACTGCTCAACCACCACTGCTCAACCATCACTGCTCAACCATCACTCCTCAACCACCACTGCTCAACCTTCGTCTGCAGATTCCGACCACCTTCATCTGCAGATTCCGGCCAACCACTATTACTCAACCACCACTCCGACTACAATCATCTCCAAACTATATTTTTTAATCATTAAAAAGACACAAAAATGGTCTTTTTTTACCAGATGCAGCAATATCCAAGGCAAAAAAAAAATAATAAAAAATAAAATAAAATAAAATAAAAAATTCTCTTTCTGTGTTATACCAAACCGACTCCACTCACATAAAGGTTTATCTCAACCACCACTCACAATTTTTTTATCAAACCTGCACATCGTGGAACAAAGATGAAAGACCAAATTATACAACCCTTAACCAAGGTCCCATCGTTAAATCGGGAAAAAAAACAGGAACCATATATCAAAACTCAAAACGAGTAAACTGCCAAAACTCAAAACGAGTACCATATATCAAAACTCAAAACAGAAAATTAATCTAAGCTTCGTTCATCTAATCTATCAAAATCTATCAAAATTAATTTTTTGTTCATCTAATCTATCAAAACTCAAAACAGAAAATTAACGAAACAAAAAAAAAGGAAAATAACAATAGATCTCAGTTTATCTCATGTAATCTAAGCTTCGTTCAAACAGAAAACCCACAAGAGATTTAACATCATCGATCTTTGTGAAGCTTTGCTCCATCTCAAATATCCGAAAATATTAAGAAAGCGCAAAGACAAGCTTGTCTCACACTTTCTTATTTTCATTCCAACTCAAAATGAACATCATCCAAGAACCTACCTTAGATCTTTGAAAAGATCTTGAAGCTCAGAATGGAGTGATATATATTGTGGATAAGTTGCCGGATCTTATCTTATCGCCGGTAAAGTTGTCGGATCTTATCTTATCGCCGAATCTTGGTGTGTGTTGCCGGATCTTATCTTATATTGCCGGATCTTATCTTAGATGGAGAGATCCAGATTTAAGGAGAGAGAAAAAGAAATAAGAAAAAGGAAATTCTCTAAATGCCCCAGTTGCCCAACTTTATTACCCAAAATGCCTCACTTTTTTTTCACTTCTCAAAATGCCACATGGGCAACTCTCCCATGAGCAACTCTATCAAATATTTAGGCCCACGTTGTACTTAGAAAGTACAAATGTAACACTTTGTCTGTTGGGCAACTTTGACCTAATATATTGGGCAACTGACAATTTTTGTCGTTTAGTGAAAAAGCAAAATTTATATTTTTAAATACAAATAAGTTGGGCAACTTGGCCCCACACATATGTACTTTTGGGCAACTATCTATAAAAACCAATTTTTAAATTCAAATAAGTTGGGCAACTTGGCCCCACACATATGTACTTTTGGGCAACTCTCTATAAATACCACTATATAACATACAAATACACCTTTAATAAACCAAATTACATATCCCAAAAAATTACTCCCTCCGTCTCATAATTATTGTCCATATTTCCATTTTGGGACGTCTCAAAATAATTGTCCACTTTCCTTATTAAGTAAAAACTAGAGAATCTATTAAGAGAATATTCTATTTTAGTGGTTGTATATTAAAGTGGACCCACTTTTATTAAACATTGTGCATCTTGTCTCATGACAATAATTTTGAGACGGAGGGAGTATTTATTATCCTAATACACCTAAATACAAAACACAAAATACCCAAATCATCCCAAACACACACTACTGCTTTACCCCACACACACCTTCCCTCTCAAAGGCGAAAAATCATCCGCAACTTGAAACAGATATCCTTC
This sequence comes from Chrysanthemum makinoi, assembly GCA_910596185.1. NCBI lineage: Eukaryota > Viridiplantae > Streptophyta > Magnoliopsida > Asterales > Asteraceae > Chrysanthemum > Chrysanthemum makinoi. The sequence continues at coordinate 312,252,457 of OU343220.1, read as the reverse complement.
CCTCTCAAACTCAATAATCCAACGCCCTAATCCTACTCCCTCAATAGTTCTTCCATATGACGCATATTCGTACATTCAAATCAATCCGACGCATATTCGTACAATCAATCGTTGTTCTTCAACATCTCAAGAATCTAACCACGAACATGTTTGATGCAAAGCTAACGGTCAGATCTAGATTAGAACATATTGCTACTATTAAAGGTGCACTGAATGTGAATATAACCAAATTGTTTATAGAAACTGTCTTTGGCCCTTGGTTAGATTTTCCTAAGTATTCCCCTGACAACCACTTATACCATTATTTATATCAAAATGCAGTTCAGGTGTCAAAAGTTAGTGATTGTTGTCCACCTTTAACTTTTGTACTAGGTGATAATGTTTTTGATTTTGGCCGTGAACAATTTAGTCTTCTAACTGGGTTTCGTTTAGGACCAGTAGATAAAAGTGAAAGTGACCACGGCCATGTTGTTAAGGGTTTAACATATAGTCCTTTTTTTGATCGGTTGTTTCCCGATAAAAATAAAACTAAGAATAAAAAAGTTAAGGGTGATGATCTTTTGGCTTTGGTAAAGTCGGCGGAAAGGTGGGAATTGTTATCCGATGAAGATGCTGTGAGGGTTGCTTTGTTGGTGATTGCAACATTTGTATTTATTGGTCGGGAAGGAAGGTTTAATGTTCCTGACCATTTGCTAAGGAATGTTGAGGATTTTTGTGTATGGAATGAGTATCCATGGGGCGAATACATGTGGGCTCATCTGTATAAAAGAACGGTGAATGTTGTTCCTAGGCATCTTGAGGCAGAATCAAAGAAGCCCCTTCCAAAAGATCCAAAAAAAGAACAAACATACACTCTGTATGGATTTACATGGGTGTTGAAGGTTAGATTTTACTTGTAACATACATTATTTGTGCTTGTATATATTCTGATGGTTAATCTAAATAATGTGTTGGCATTGTTCATTAGCCATTGGCTTGGTTCCCTAGGCATTATTCTGTAGTCAGTGTAAGTGTTTGTGTAGATTTAAGGATGTTATGGTTGATGGTTTCGCACTAGATAAATACATAGAAACGATTTGTAAACAGTTGGTTGAAACCACTGACAATGTGTCTTCATCCACCGCTAGTTCGGAAGAACCCACTGCCGCAACAACACGTTATGTAATTGTATCCCCTGTTACTACATATACAGCCACTGCTATCCTAACCACTGCAACCATAATCACAACCACTATAATCACAATCACTAACTCTTAATTCGATGTATTTGTTTTTTCAGATTTGGATTATGGAGACATTCCCAAACAGCTCCCAGTTCTGAACCAAAGACCCAGAGAAGATCCCACGTTGTCTAGCTTGGTCAAAAGTAAAAAACTTTGAAAAAAAACATTACACAATTTTATTTGATCCGGTAAGTAAAAACCCAAAATTAGTTAACCGTTGGTTGTTTTTATTGCATTTAGCATATCAGCTTATCTCCTTTGTTATTTAGGCTTTCAGACCACTACATAAGATTGTACCGACAAATGCCGAAATGAGTTGTCCGTGGTACATTCGCAGTATGGAGTACATCCGTCAACTAGAATCCCAACTTGTTGAAAGAAGAGAGAGTTGGTGACCAACCGATGGTGGAAGAAGAGGAAGGTATGGCTGGTCTGGATGTATGCGGTGGAATTCAAGCCGATTTAAATGTCCCTTTCTGTGACGCCGATGAAGTAGTTACGTAAGGTCAAACGCCTAGTGTCAATGAAAAAGCTGTTGAAGAAGAGATTGTTGTTGGGTTTGGTGAAATGTTGAATATGAATGAGCCTGAGAAGGTTGAAGATGTTGTAGCCGGTAATGTTGAGGTTGCAGATGGGATCAAATGTGACAAAGCGGAATCGTCACATACCTTAGATAAAGATCACTTTCGTGCCGAGCTTAAATCCATTAAGTCCAGGGTTGGTAGTATAGAAGAACGTGTAGGAGTAGTTGGTGTATCACAGCTCTTATGTGAGTTACACAGCGTACAAAAGAGAATTGTGGTAATTGAGGAAGCTTTAGGAATAAAGTCACAAGATGATGTTGGTGAGATTAAGGTAAAAAGTCATTATTTGAATTTTTGTTACTTCATTCCACCAAAATGGTCTCTTTGAGTGCCTAAGTAAGTTCACTTTTATACAGGTGGATAGTGTTGATGCCAAGAAACCGCTTGGCTACTCGATGAACACACCCTAATCAGGACCAACGTAGGATCCGATGCGACAAGCGAAGCTGTTGTATACCGATTCCGATGAGTTTACCGGGCCTATGACCCAAGTTATGAAAGTTGCTTTATCGGGAGGTCCTGACGATGCTCATCATTCCAACAATATAATGCAGGTGGATAACAAATTTGATTGTGCTGCCTTACCAAATTTGAATGATGAGTTCTCAGACATTGCTTATCATGGGTTTGATCCAACTCCTGTTGACGTACGCATATATATATATTGTTTTTTTTCCCTTCTTTTACTTTTTTCTATTTCAATATTAAACCCACATACCCTTTATCTAGGAATCGATGGATGTGAATGGTGCGGAAAAAGAAAATGACAGTGCGAAGGGTAAAGAAATTGTTGTGTGGCAGCCACCTCTTTGGTGCGAATGGTTTGTGCAGTTTACGCTTAAATTGTTAGAACCGTGGTGCAGCAGGGCTTTACCGGTAGACAACGTTTATGATCCCGCTGCGCAAGGTGCAGCACAAGTAGACACATTGGATATGGAGGTGGAGGAAACGGCTATGGAAGGGCGATACACAACCTGTTGAAGTGATATGCCTTGATGATGAGGATGGGCAGGATGTTGTCAAGGTACATTTAATTATCTTATCATTTGTTAACAACAAATGATGCATAATAGTAGTACAATCCCAGGCGACATGGCAAAAATAACTTGAGCAAAGACATTATTAGCAACAAACAATTCCCTGCTTTTCATTTGATTACTATATACATTAATACATTTGCATAGATAGCACATAAACACACATTAAAACAGTTTTCGACACCTAAAAACCAAATATGATACTAAAAACGTAAATGACCATCATCATAATCTACATTTTAGTTCCAGAGCTCTCTCCCTTCCTTTTCTTATTTGCTTTGACTCGTTGAAACAAGATTTCAAGACTAGTAATCCTATTTTCCAAATTATAAATATTTTCAAATAATGTAGGATTATTCACATGTTGCTCCACTTCGTTTTAGCATCTTCCTCGTTTGTTGCACCACCTCCCTTTGCTTTGCATCACCGACTTTGAAACTCTTCCTCTACCTCATTTTGCTTCACTATCGACCTTGCTGCACCACCTCGCCAGTTCAGTCTCCTCCTCATTCTCTAGATCTTCCTCATCTTCATCTTCTTCCTCCTCTTCCTCATCAAGTCCATAAATCTCATCCCAGTAGAAGTCTTGGCGACGCAGCCAAGTAAGGATATTTGTCCTCATCCACACACTCACTTGCCTATATGAACCATATTCCGACATTGGTTCTTCCCCAAAAGCATCTAACACTGCGTCAAAAAGCAAATCGTTGTTTAAGACAAACCCATACTCTTCTTCATCATTTTGAAAGTTTCCATTTGGTGCTGCCATTGTTCTTGAGCAAGAATAGGAGAGAATAAAGTCAGAGTTGTGATAATAAGATAGCAGAAACTAGGAAAATTTTATGTAGTAGGATATGTAGCAGTAACAAGAATCTTATCTTTTACATTGTGTTGTACTTGAGTTAGAATAAAATAATGTCTTTTACACTGTGTAAAGAATCTTATCTTATCTTTACAATGTGCTACAGTTGATATAATTATTAAAATATCAAATTTTCTTTTTCACTTATTTGTATTTAATACATTAATACATCACTTTTACAAACTAGGAAACATGCAAACTATTTTCTTTTTCACTTATGGTTGACTTGACTGTTTGAGTGTCTTACGAAAATTCATTTGCTTCCGAACATTAGTTTTACGGCTACTAGGACCAACATCTTGCGGATTGGGTCCCAACCTTTGTGATTGCTTAGAGTTACCACCGCCAGTTGGTTCTATAACTTGTTTTTTTCAATACCGTATATCTCTCTTCTTATGTCTTCTAGCACTTCACCGTAATCGGTAAGTAGGTTCAGATCGGTCCATATAATTCATATATCTCAGGAAACATTACCTCTCTTGCTACCTTTATCGACCACTCCCTTTCATCGTGGTTTTCCTCAAACCTAACTCCTTTAGAACTCGACATAAATCAATTAATGTGATGGAAATATGGTTATGAAACTGAAAATGAATAGGAGCAAATATTTGATGGAAATATGGTGAACAATAAGATCATGGTTTCGCTATTAAATAGACAGCACGTGCTAAGTCATATGTAAACAGTTAAACATACATAGTCAACTTTGCAGAGGATTTACTTTTGAAAATAATAAAGGGCCCAGAACAAACAGTCATGATTTGTTGTGCATGTCCTTAAAACAGACACCACATGGTTAGTCATGACTAAAAACATTTATGCCGTAGAATATCAGTTGAGTATTGAAGTTATTTAATTGTTGGATAGTCGAGTTGTTTGTTAAAAGATGAATCGTATTTTTTCGCAAATATCGATTAGTTTTCAACTCCCTTAAACGTAAGAGGAAGCCAGAGAGATATTGCACCTCACCCTATACTACTCCACCAGCCACTACTCCAAAGAGAAGGCGTTCAAAGACGGATTAATTGTCAAACTCCATCCCCTCCTAACGCTCCAGATTTTGATGATACATTGGAACCGTTTGTGGAGGTATTTGACTGTGTCAACTTATATGTCTCTTACTTTGTAATACAAACATTAACTAAAAGAGTTAATTTGTTCTAATTTAGAATCTGTCGAGAACTGGGACCGGGAAGAAAAAACAAAAAAGGTAATCGTGCCATGTTCCGTTCAAAAATTTTGAAAGAGAATAATGGTACTAGGTTTATTTTCCCATGGGCAATGAAGACACTATTGCGATCTCGGTTTTGGGACTGTTTATTGGCAACGGGTGCTAACAAGGATGGATGGCTGAGGGACGAGGTGCGTATAAAATCAGTTGTTAGTATTCTACCATAAATGTTTCTTTGTGATTCCCACTTGTTTTTAATAATGTGCCCAATTGTGTAAACAGTACCTTGACCTATGGGTAGATTTGTGTGGCATTTCCGACCATCGATGCCTGGGCTATGGTGGGTCCCCTTTTCACACCTCAAGTAGTTAATGACTGGGTACGAACCTATTGGGCAAATGGTGTAAAGTACCCGGTGCCTTGGGCTGATGTCGAAAAGGTATTTATTTCTTTCCATATTGCCGTGCGTATAGATTGTTCACGGGTGCGTTATGCGATGTCGTAAATGATGTAGGTACTATTTCCAATAAACGAACGACAAGCACCGGGTGGTAGGAGAGCGCATATCGACGGGTGTTTTGACATTGTATGATTCGTTTCCAACCTTTACAAACAAACGGATTTGGTGGAAGGATACCATGCCTGCAAAATTTCAATATTGGCTGCCAAAATTACTAGACGAAACGGGAGTCTTTGCGAAAAGGCATAGATATCAAGGCTTATCAGATTAGCTTTCAAAAATGTGTTGACGTCCCCAAACAAACAGGTCAATACGGTGATTGCGGGATATGGTCTTGCATTAACCTATATAGGCTGAGTCATAACATGCCATTAAAGTCTGACGATCCTGCAGAAACAGCTCTTCCCTATCGCGAAAGAATGTTTGAGTACCTATGGAAATACAAGATTGAGTATCTTTGGTCATTGACTATATTTATTACAAGTTGTGGTATCGTCAACTCTCATTGACTAAGTATGTATATAATTGGTACAGAAAGGTGTTAGCTCATAAGGAATGGTCATTCTTTGTGTATGTATAATCAATTGTAGTAACTATTGGAATGATAAATCTGTAAATATCCAAAATGTTTTGTGAATGTTTGTAAATATTATTAGTTGATATTAGAATTGCTTGTTTAAATCATAAGAATCACTACTCAAAACTGATTACATATAAATTATGATATTACATTTAAACCAGCTTCCAATCTTCTAGTATTGCTTGTTTAAATCATAAGAATCACTACTCAGAATTGATTACATATAAATTATGATATTACATTTAAACCAGCTTCCAATCTTCTAGTATTGCTTGTTTAAATCATAAGAATCACTACTCAAAACTGATTACATATAAATTATGATATTACATTTAAACCAGCTTCCAATCTTCTACTAGCCGTGGTTTATTCTAAAATAGCCGTCGTATCTTCTCAACTAGCCGTGGTTTCAACAGTGCTTATAGCCGTGGTTTCTTCTCAACTAGCCGTGGTTTTGATCATACTAGCCGTGGTATCTTTTCAACTAGCCGTGGTTTCAACATTTATTCTAAATGTGGTTTCTTCATACTTGCTGTGGTTCCAACAATAATTCAATCCATGGTTTGACCCACCATCCTACTCAGCCTTCTTATTAGATACACCACCCATTCTACTTAACCTTCCTTGAGAGTTTTATTGCCAAAGGACCTTGTACACCAATAATCTTTTGAATCTTCAAGAGCAATTGATCTACCATTGGATTTGTTGATATGGTTCCTTGTGGATCAAGCGTCGCTTCCAACATTTTCCTGGCAACAGTTTTGGACATTGGATAGGGTTTATCAATAAACATGAAAAACTTATCCTTAGTAGATTGTACATCATGTACTCTGGAATGCTCATAAAGCATCCATTCAACTACTTCAAATTGTTTCCGAATTTGTCGATGGATTAGGTTGACACATGTTTTTCACTGATCTCCACACGAACCTTGCTAATCCTCCAGTTAGCCCATGCTTTCCATATCTAAAATCAATGACTTTCCATAACTGTTCCAAATCCGCTTTTGATAGAAAGAACAACAAGCTTCCAAAATCTACGTATGTACTTCTGCATCCATCTGCTCTTGTTATTTCAATCACTTCTCTACCATTTTCAGTGATTATTTTCAAATCATGAACTGGCTGACTTGCGCTTAGTGGTGTACGATTAATCGGCTCTTGTATATCACTCACCTTAAGATACACATCCATTCTTTCTTCCCTCTCCATCCCTTCATCCAATTTATGTTTCTTAGAACGCACATTCTCCCGAATTTCTGCTATTCGCTTTTGTTCGTTCTTGATCCAATCGACTTCTTTATCGAATTCATAGGAATGAAATCATCTTTCATTCTTAACCAATGTTCATCTGACTCTTCAATCTCTTCGTCCGTGCATTTTTCAAATCCTTGCCTTTGCAAAATTCCACGTGCTTGAGAATCGTGATCATGAAATTTCTCCTTTGAGCCCTAGTAGGAGGTTTGTTATTCTAACTATTATATGGTACGACACTTCTTTCGTTCGCATTTGTCTCGCCTCGCAGCGGAACCTTTGACCTTGATGGAACATCCAATAGTGCCCATTCCTCATTACTCCATTCCAACTTTATCATTTCGAAGCCTTTGAACAAATGCTTGTTCCTTGTTCCATCGTTCAATCACTCTCATACTAGCTTCATCTTGTTCTTTCTTTTTTTTTTTCAAAAGCAAGATATTCAGCCTTAAATTTTTCATCCATTTGTATTGATAATTCATGATCATGTGAAATCTGATCCTCCTTACTATCAAATTCAAGTTCATCTACTTGAGGTTCGAAATAGCTTCACCCTTTCCTATGTCTCGTTGATCTACTACTTTATTCACTGGCTCCCCATTCTTCAACGTATTAGCCAATTGTTTATTTCCAGTAGGTTCAATTACAATGGAAACAGGTGCAATAACAGAATCATGAATTGCTAAGGTTCTACATAAGTTCGGTACGTACTGCAACCTCCTTCTCAACTTCCTTAGCCTCCGATGGTGGTGTTACAGAGTTTTGATAATCGTACCATCGGTGGTTGTAGTAGCAATATGTGTATCTGTAACTGTCGATGAAATAACCTCGAGGTTACAGAAGCGGTCTGTCATTTGTAGCATCACTAGATACAGCATGCACAACTTCTTCCTCTTCGTCTTCAACTGCAACATTAAAAGGTTCTACCATTTGTTCTTTTCCTTCCTCTACCAATTCTGCTTTTCCAACCTTCAAACCTTTAGCCAAAGGTTTAGCCAAGGGTTTAGGACTAGTGGGTCTAAGTATAATAGGAAAATGTGCAAGTACCGATCGATCCGACCGGGTAAGCTTTTACATAAGTTCATCAAGGTACCGGCAACCTCTTTTACAACTTCCTTAGAGTTGGGTGTTTGTGTGACCGTGGTTGTCATTAAGGTCGCATCAGTGATTTCATTTGTAATACCGGGATTCACAACAATCGGAGTGGTTGTTTTGTGCCCCACTTGAAGCACATGATATCCACTATCGAAATCCATCTCAACATCCATGTTTACATCCTCCCCTGAACCAATGCTTTTGTTCCTCCCCTTTGAGGACCTGCCTTTCTTAGTCATCTTCGTTACTCTATTAGATGCACCAAACCTTGGTCTTCTTACTCTCTCCAACACATAAACCACGTTGCTTCAACCTTCTTATTGCATTTTCCATTTGTGTACATTTAGCCTTCAATTCATTAACTACTTCTATAATATTCTCACCATATGTGGTACCCGTGGGATCCGATACGGTGGCATTGGGTTGAGCGTCGGTGGTAGCGATGGGAGCAGACATCATTGGTTTGGGTGTTTTGTGATTCGGGTAAAGGTAATGGTTTAGCGATGGATTCTATTGGGTTAGCAGTATGTTCAGACGTTGTCGGAGTGGGTTGAGCATCATTGCTTTGGTTGGGTTGGGATTCAAGCACCTCCTCATTTTCAGAATGTCCGGCAAGTTAAGCATATTAGGGAATAAAGGTGTAAGATTTCCTGAGAACTTGTCATTCTTTTTTCTCAAGTGTGTAAACACCCTAGGAGACATATGATGTACCTCATACTCCCTTTTATGATGAATGGGTGCCGTGATCTGTTTCTCGACTATTAATTGAACAAACCTAGGATATAAGTAGTATTTACCCTTTTCTTTAATGTTCTTTATTAACCCCTCAAAGATCAGCCTAGACCGTTAAACACCTCCCCTGTGATAAACATTTGACAGCAGTTGCAATTTTTGATGGAAACTCATCAAAGCCAGTGGTCTTATTGCTTAGACACATAAGCAAAGTATGTATTAAAAACTTCCATTGGGGTGAGAACATACCTTTATGATACTTAATTCTTTCCACATTTTTCTCATAACCCAATCTTTTCAACCCCTGAAAAATATCATCATCAGACAAGTTGACAACCCCATCAAAGGCATCATCCGCTTCAAAACATCCCTAATCACATCCTCTTTGACTATTATCTCGTTCTTATCAACAAGACTCCTAATAACCTCTTCTCCATCTCGTTCTTGAATTTTTGCCTTCAACCAAAACTGATGAATGTAGTCTTGAAGAATGATAGGTTGTACACTTATTTCATAGTGAATTGGTGTGTGTTTGAGAAAAGCAATCATCTCATGGAACCCTTCAGTATGATTGTTCTCGGTTAGGTATGCAACGACGTTGTGTGTGGTGGGATATTCTTTCGGCATTTGTGTTATTTGGATGTAAAAGACGTTTAATTATCAGTTTGGGAGTTGTTAGGGTTTGTGTAGAGCGCCAATTTCAAGTGTTTAAAGATCAATAATTTGATAGCG